>LZPO01117039.1:76880-92105 GCA_001675575.1 Neotoma lepida
CTCGAGGCTCCACCAGGCCAGGTCTCATTGTCCGGGCACTAACAACCTGTGGCTGGGCAGGACACTCAGAACGCAATCTGAGTAATAGTCAGAGTGCGTCTCCAAAGAATAGAGCTATTAACTGGGGAGCAGCAGAGCCCCGCAATGAGTATTGTGTCATAGTAAGCTAAGAGCATATGCAATCAAAGCTCTTAAAGGCATAGAGGGAGTGTTTTGTCTGAATTGCAGCAGCTTAAAGAGCATTAAAGAGATGTTTTATGGAGTTGGAGAGATGGCTCAGTAGCTAAGAGGGCTTTTTGCTATTCTAGAGGACCTGCATTCATTTCATTCACTCCCAACCACCTGCAACCCCAGCACCCGGGGACTGGATACCCTCTTCTGACCTCCACAGGCACCCCAACACACATGGCGTATACTCACACAAACAGACAAAGATACACATGATTTTTTAGAAAGAAAATTACTTTGTTACAGAACTGTGTGCTTACTGGAGAGGAATGCAAAATTCAAGATCCATGCAGAATGTGATAGAATGCCTTTGGTACCTTAAGAAAGTTCTACTTAGACATGCAGACATGGTTCCCCCCTACATGATTTCCTGACTATAATCAGCTTTTGTGGTGATATATTGTGTANCCCAATAAAGCTTACCTGGGGATCGGAGGACAGANCCAGCCACCAAATTAAACATAGAGGTCAGGCAGTGGTGGCACACACCTTTAGTCCTATCACTCAGGAGGCAGAGTGATCTGCCTGGATCCGTGAGTTCATCTGGATCTCTGTGAGTTCAAGGCCACACTGGGCTACATGAGAGAAACAGAACCAGGCAGTGGTGACACACACCTTTAATCCCAGAAAGTAATATGGCAGGACACAGAATGGTATATAAGGTGTGAGGAAACAGGAACTTTCTTCTTGAGGCTGATTTTGTAGAGGTAAGCTAGTGGTTGGCTGTTCTGCTTCTCTGANCTTTCAGCTTTCACCCCAATATCTGGCTCTGGATTTTTTATTATAAGACGTTTTAANATTCGTGTTACATCTGGCGTCCAATGTTTGTGGCACAAATTCACACAAAAGCCCCTTGCCTGTGGCCTTGCAGGCCCCAGCTNAGTCCTNAGCTGCACTCAGCCAGAGCCACTAACCAGCTGGATCCAGACAGCTGGATCTTTCACTTCTTCTCTCCTCGGGGGTTGTGGGCTCTGGGCAGGAAGACCCCAGGCAGGGCAAGATGCTCCTTCACATTAAGAGTCAGAGGGTAGTGCAGAGTGTCTCTTGGCATTCCTTAGGCCTTTTGTTCAATTTTCAGTCATATGAAAGGAAGTCTGTAGGCAATTCCTGCCCTGGATCTATTAATTCCAATGTGGGGAATACACAGAAAGGAGGAAAAGCATTATGTCAACACATTCAAAGTACCACAAATTGTAGCAGCAAAGCTGAAACAATAACAGAACATCACAGGAATAGGAAAATACCTAGATGAATTAGTAGCAGCATAGTAAGTAACTATTAGTAATAACAGATAAATGCACTAATTAGTGGGGGGCTGCTGTTGATATATGATAGGTGGTACAGATTATCTGATAAATATGTAGATATGTAGATTTGTTAATTGACAAGTAGCTATTGACTGATAGATGCATTGATCAAGTGATGGTCAATAGTAGATATTGTCTNTGGAGATCAAAGTCAACCAAGCTGTATTAGTTAGCTTTGGTGAGCTTGACACACACTAGAGTCAACTTGGAAGAGGGCCCCTCAATTGAAGAACTACCTGCATCAGATTGGCCTAAGAGCCTTGTGAGGGCGTTTTCTTGACTCAGTGTTGATTTTGGAGGACCTGGCTCACTGTGGACAGTGCCTCCCCTGGACAGGTGGCCCTGGTGGTAGCATGAAACAAGAAGGGGAAACTGTGGAGAGCAAACCAGGAAGCAGTGCTTCTCCATGGTCTCTGCTTCAGTTCCTGCCTCCAGGTTCCTGCTTGAGTTCCTGCCCTGGCTTCCCTTGATGGTGGAGTGTGACCTGCAAGATATAATAAACCCTTTCCTTCCTAAGTTGCTTTTGGTCACGGCTTTATCATAGCAACAGTGAAGCAGACCAGAACCCAAGTGGAAAGCAAAGCAGACTCATGTTTATTTGAGGTTATGAGGATCATATCCTGGTAATAGCCCAGTCCTGCAGATGCCAATTTCAAGCTGCTATGGCTTTGAGTCTGAGGTTTCACAAGCTGTTGGTTGCTTCCACAGCTTAAACTACAAGGGTATGTGTGTGTTAACTTCATCAATTGTTCATCAAGAATTATGACTAGTGCAATAAGAGTTCTAAGAAAGGGGTGGAGCACAGTCTCAGTCACCTGATAGTCGGGGCAGGGGATGGACGATGGTAAAGGGACCTGTTTTCAAAGCTGTTACAAAGGCTAGAAGATTTCCTTCCAGAAAGTTGCAGTTCAGCGGTTTCACAAGGTCAGCATTTGCCCATGGGTGTGTGACTATGTGCAGGCGAGTCACTTTGAAAGTACAGCTGAGCACATGCTTGATGCCTGGTGTACATGGCACTTGTTGAGCCTTAAGTGTCCAGCAGCAAAGATGCCACACTTTGATTTTCTTCCCTGGCAAACTGGTGATGATAGATAGATAAATAGGTAGGCAGGTAGATAGATGGATAGATAGATAGACAGATAGATAGATAGATAGGTAGATAGATAGATAGATAGATAGATAATAGACTGAGTTAAAAATATTGGCAGGTAATAGATTAACTAATCAAAAAGATATAGGTGATATATTGACCAATTTATTGATAAAATAAAGATAGGAGATAGGTGGGCAGCTTAATTAATGAGAGAGAATAAATGAATGACAGGCAGAGAGATATAACTAACATACCACAATTAAAACCACGTGCCTGTACTGTTAGGAAATAGGTAGAGATGAAATTACTTAAGCTACTTAACAATTTGACAGTGAAAATTTTGTACTATAATGGGACATTTTTTCTGAAAGTTAAGATCCATGAATGTCTTCCAGAGGCACACTTGAGTAAAGATGAATAGGGGTAGCCAGGATGGATGGACAGGGCAGGGAGAACTTCCTTTACTTTGAGAAGGATGCAGGGAAGTCAGGAGGGTGAGGATAAACCCTCTATTCTCTGATTTGAAAAGCCATGAACTTTTGTCTTCTTCCAGGAGGGAGTCCATTTTGGTGACCTCTGTTGCCCAGGCCCCTTCTGCTCTGCTGAAACCTGGAGCGTGGAGAAGAGGTATTGGGAACAAAGCTGGTACCTGTCTTGCCCACCTGGGATGTTCTGTTCTGTAGTGGGCCAAACAACCCCCAGGGGACCCTGTGTGGGTGAGGGCACTTAGAAAATTATCTAGTAGCCTTGGGAACCTCAGGACCTAAGGGACAGGCATGTTAGATAGAACCAGATCCAGTATGACCAGATCAGCTTGGCCAGACTTGGCCTGATGAGAAATGGTGGGCAGGGAGGCTGGGGGATGTTTAGGGTATGGATGGGGTCTTGTATTGCAGTCATTGCTCAATCTACTTGCATATCCCAGCCTCCAGGCCTTTCTCTTCATGGAGTGAAAAGGGGATGGGGACACCAGCAAGGCTGAAGCAGGGGATCCTAATCTGTTCTAGTACCACACTTGGACCAGATGCTGATGAATAACCTGAGGGTCTCCAAGAGCCTCCAGGGTGGAGGTCCAGGGCACTGTAGTTGGCCATAGGCTCAGTGGGACCTCCACTGTCCTGCTGCCCACACTTCTGCTTCCCATGGCCACACACAGATAGGAAGATGTGTGAGCTCTTTGAGGATAGACCTGGAGCTTGTTACTATACAGCCTGAGCAGGGAGGAAAATGAGATTCCAGACCCCAAATTCCCAGCCTGCAGCTTCTTCCACCTTTAAGATTTTACCAGTCAGGAGATACTCACCCCAACATCCTTTGGAGGACCCCTTCAAGGGCCACATCTAGTCAGTCCTCTTTATTAAGGCGCTTCCAGCCAGAACACTCATGTCTCTTATCGTAACCCTCTAGGCTCAAGTCAGTACTTACCAAGACCTTCATTGTGAGCACATCTACAGCTGAGGAGTCCAGCTAGGTCCCTGTGATACTTTTGGAATGGTCTGGCCTTTTGCTCTGGAAGGGTCCGAGAATGGGTATACAGATTTAGCTGACCACATGACCTCAGTACCATCTGAAACTGAGCTGGGTCAACAGAGCCTCCACAAGTTCATATAGGAACTCTGAGGACTGTACTGTGGGAAAAATGATGCCCTGTGGTCCCTGCCATCTAGTGTTTCTGTCTTAGAAAGTGGTACTGGATCAGGGTCCAAGGATACCCTAGGAAGAAGATTGCCATCTCCTACCCCTGCCCCCCAACCTCAGTCCATCTATTCCTGTCCCAGTGGAGCTCATGAAGCAGGGCTGCTTGCTATAGGTTGCAGGAGGTGGTTCACTGTAGCGGAAGTTTTCCTGTGTCCCGCCTGGCCCCGCAGCCGCTCAGACCCAAGTAAATGCACGGAGGCTTATATTATTTACAAACTGTATAGTCTATGGCAGGCCTCTTGCTAGCTAGCTCTTATGTCTTAAATTAACCCATTTCTTTTAATCTATGTATCGCCACATGTTCTGTGGCTTTACCTGTGTTCCCATTACATGTTGCTCCTTGGGCGACTGGCTCAAATCTCATCCCTTCTGCCTTTCTTCTTCCTGTCTATCTGCTTGTACTTCCTGCCTGCCTCTAAGCTGCCTTGCCATAGGCCAATACAGCTTTATTTATCAACCAATCAGAGCAACACATATTCACAGCATACAGAAAGATCCCACAGCGGTTCACTGTACTCTCTCTTCATTTCAGCCTACCATGCTGGAGTGTGACCTTGTACGAACTGATTTGCACACACACACACACACACACACACACACATGTGCACCCCCACATGCACACACACACACACACCCACACACACATGTGCACACATGCACACAGACTTACTCTTTTTGCATTGGGGACAGTCAGAAAAGTGGGATCATATGACTCCATCTTTTCCTATAAGTTCAAAAGCCCCCTTCACCTTGGAGATTTTGTTTTTTTAAAAGGAGGGTTCATGGGGGCATGCTTGAATCTCCCTGGAAAGGGGAAATAGAAGAGATTTTGTGAGTGTACTGAAGGTGGGTGGGGATGGGAACATGAGTGAGTGATCAGGTTGGGGGATGAGGCCTGGAGGGAAGGCACTGAAAGAGACTACTGGAAAGAGGGGGCACATTTCGGGGTCAGATAAAATCCTGGTGCAAAGGAATCTCCCAGGAATCTATAAGGATGACCCCAGCTTAGACTCCTAGCAATAGCAGATACATAGCCTGAAATGGCTATCTCCTGTGACCAGATTGGTGTCTAGCCAAATTGTCATCAGAGAGGTTTCATCTAGCCACTAATGGAAACAGATGCAGACCCAGAGCCAAATATTAGGCAGAGTTCAGGGAATCCTGCAGAAGAAAGGGGAGAAAGGATTTTAGGAGCCAGAGGGGTCAAGGACACCACAAGAAAACTCACAGAANCAATTAACCTGGGCTCATAGGGGCTCACAGAGACTGAACTGACAACCAGGAGGCCTGCATGGGACTGACCTAGGCACTCTGCATATACGTTACAGTTGTGTGGCCTAATCCTCTTGTGGGACTCCTAACAGTGGGACCACGGGCTGTCTCCAACTCTTTTACTAGCTTTTGTGACCCTACTCCTCATACTGGGTCACCTTGCCCAGCCTTAATACATGGGGAGGTGCTTAGTCTTACTGCAACTTGATATGCCATGTTTTGTTGACACCCATGGGAGGCCTGTTCTTTTCTAAACAGAAATAAACGGAGGAGGAGTGGATTAGAGGATGGGAACAGAGGAGAGATGGATGGGAGGGACTGGGAGGAGAGGAGGGAGGGAAACTGTGGGTGGCATGTAAAATAAAAAAATAAATACATACATAATTTATTAAAAAAGAGTTAGAATAATTGTGTGAATTCCCCTCTGTCCAGAAGTGTCCGAGTGAATCTTCAGCACATGAGCTGATGGTACAGACCATCACTGAATGAGAGCAGGTTTCAAACATGCCCAGAAGCCAAATTTAGTCAATGCTGCCTTATAGCTAGGTTTGGCCTTCCAGCTGCCCTCTGCCCTGAGATAGCCAAAAGCACCTAAAATACCCTTCTCAAGAAATGCAGATTCTGGAATATTCTTGTCTTCTACCAATTACATGACAAGCAGGCAGGGTCAGTAACTTACTAAGAAGGGGACACATCTGAGGTCCTACCCCCTATTCCCATGGGCTAGGATCCCTGGTGTGAGAAGTCAACCCTTGCCTTGAAGAGTTCAGTCACTCCAGCCTTTGCACTGGATTCCCTTTGGATACGAACAGATGCAGAGCTGTGGGAGGTACAGGTAGCAGAGGGGATGTTGGGGGAGACTGNTTTCTGTTCTCACCAATCCCTCTCTCTCAGCAGGAGCTGAGACTGCTTATCCTGATCATCCTGATAAAGGTGTCCATGTGACTNCAGAGGCCCCCTGCCCTGTAGGTCACTTTTGTCCAGTGGGCCTGGGAATGCCCCTCCCCTGCCCTGTAGGCACCTTCTCAGATCGGTGAGTATCACTGCCTGGGCCTGGGGTTGGCCCAGGTTTCCTCTTGGCCCTGCTTCCCACAGATAATCTAGCCAGCTAGGTCTCCCAGCAACCAAGAGTATTGGCCTCAGATAGCTCAGATCCTCTTGGCCTAGGAGACCAAAAATGTCCTGGGTAGACTGTGGGTATTGAACTGGCCAGACCAGGGTGGATCCCATGGGTTCTTGGGGCCTTGAGATATACCATGCCTAAGAGAGAAAGTCATAAAGGATTTGTATGCCTTGCCAGTGCCTTATTTGAAAGCAGACACCTCCACATCTATATCTCTAGGAAATTCTAGCCCCCAAGAGTAGACATCCCAAAGCAGAGAGCCAGTTAGTAGCCTGTGGTTGATAGACATTCTAAGACTGTAGATGCTAGTGAATTCTGAGGCCACCAATCATCTGAGTTTGAATTGAGAACTAAGAGGAAAAAAGACAACTACATATCTGTCAGAGAGAGAGAGAGAGAGAGAGAGAGAGAGAGAGAGAGAGAGAGAGAGAGAGAGAGAGAGAGAGAGAGAGAGAGAGAGAGAGAGAGAGAGAGAGAGAGAGAGAGAGAGAGAGAGGAGAGAGAGAGAAATCAATGAACCTTCTCCCCTGGACATCTTCCTGATATTACCTTCACCCACCACTGTGAGGAGGGGACAGAAGCCCAGGGGATCTGATGAAGTGGGGGCAACTAGACAGCCTATCTTGTCAGGATGGCACCTACTCACCCTTAGGGCTACCAGGCCCCATTGTCCACCTTCCCATATCCAATGCCTCTCTGCCCCTATGTTTCTTTCTGTCTCCTAGGATGTTTCTCTCCATGTCCTCTGAGTGTCTACCATGCCCCCCTGGCCATTTCTGTTCTGCCTCTGGCCTCTCTGCTCCCTCAGGACCCTGTGCCCCTGGCTACTTCTGTTTAGCGGGAGTCTCCTCCNCAACCCCAACAGGTATGAAGTCTCTTGGGTCTAAAGTGACTCTGACCCAGAAGACACCTCATGGTGGGAGAACCCTTGGGGAGGCTCAAGATTGGGGTAACATCATTTGAGGGATGAAGGGATATGAGTGGGGGTAACTCTTCCTAGCCCCCAGCAGCAGCAACATGGCTCATGTCCTGCTGTACCCATCACCCTAGCATCCTCCGAGGTCCCATGTGGTGATATTGTGTCCTCCAATATATTGTGCACCTTAATACACTTATCTGGGGTCAGAGAACAGAATAGCCACTAGATAGACATAGAAGCCAGAAAATGGTGGCACNNACACCTTTAATCCTATCACTTGGGAGGTGGAGATCCATCCTGATCTCTGTGAGTTCAAGGCCATACTGGAAACAGCCAGGCATGGTGACATATACTTTTAATCCCAGGAAGTGATGGCAAGAAGCAAAAAGGTATATAAGGTGTGAGGACCAGAAACTAGAGGTTTTTAAGCTTTTAGGCTTTTAAGCTATTCAGCTGAGATTCATTTGGGTGAGGACTCAGAAGCTTCCAGTTTGAGGAAACAGGATTGGCTGAGAAGTTGACCAGGTGAGGTTAGCTGTGGCTTGTTCTGTCTCTCTGATCTTTCAGAATTTACCCCAATATCAAGCTTCGGGTTGTTTTTATTAATAAGACCATTTAAAATTCGTCTTACAGCCCCCTTCTTCCCATCCCACCCAGCTCCACTGACTCAGTCATAGACTTACTGCAAGATAAGCAGAGAGAACTGGGGGCTTCAGGTCAGTGAGTACCATGGTGANGAGCTGTGGAGCACATAGAGGCTGAGCTGAACATTCNTCCCCACCCACATTTCTGCCACGGAGGGTACCCTGAGAGCAGGCGGGACCCAAGGCATAGATTCAGAAATGTACCATCTGCAAGTCCCTGCCAAGTACAGGGTAGGNTAAAAGGTCAGGTCTCTAGGGCTGTGTCCAGTTATCTGGTTCCCCANAGAGGTTAATCTACTCTGGAAGAAGGTTCCTTTTTCCTACATTTTTGAGTATTTCACACATGCATACAATAAAATATGTTTATATTCACCCCACATTTCCTCCTCCAACCTCCCTCATTTACCCATATCTCTCTAACACAGACCCTCCCAACTTCATGCCTTTTTTTTTGATAACTCACTAAATCTAGTTAGTGCTGCCCATATAGGCATACGTGGGTGTGCGGCCATTCACTGTAGCATGGGAAACCTACCACTGGCCACATCCTCAACAAAGAATAATACTTCCTCCTTCAGCAACTATGCACTGGCAATAACTCCCNNGCAAGGGATGGGGCCTGGGGGTCATCTACCCCATTTGTGCTGGGAATTTGGATGACTTCATCTTGTGCAAGTAACCACAGTTGCTGTGAGTTGATNCNATCCTGGGTAGCATTAGCCACACCGTGTCCNGAAGGCAGCATCCCACAGACCTTTTCCCATCCTNCAGCTCTTNCCTTCTCTCTCTCTCCTTCTCTGCGATGTTTCCTGAGCCTTGGTGGTAAGCAGTGGAATTTGAAGNGTCTCCTTTGGGAAGGTGGCAGNGGGAGCCTCAGAATATGGCAGAGCACACAGAGCTGAGCCTAAGCTTTGGNAGGGAAGCTGGACCTGGGCCAGAACCCTTCTATCTGACTTACNCATTGTTAGAAAACATTCAAGATGCANTTCCAGCTCCAGATAGAAAATACAGTTCTGGAAGTCATGGGCAGGGAGCTGGAGGAGGGCAATGCTGGTCCCCAGTGANGCTGCAGAACCAGGATGATAGCCNAAAANAGAGCCAGCCACCCAGTTCAGCCCAGCTGAATGTGAAGTGAGGGTGGTGTCCTTCTAGACTGTATCTAGAAGTGAAGAGCTCCCAAAGTGACCTCAGAGAAAACTCAGAGTGGCAATGAGTGGCCTCAGAGGATGCTAACGCCCCNCTGGCATCTTCAGTCCTAAGGAAGGCCATCACTGTTCCATGCCTCTGCCTTGGAGAGATGTTCTGANGTTCTCACACACANTGTGTCAGAGAACATGTGCTATTTGATCTGTGAGGAGGTGTAGAGATAGTGGTTATTAGTATAATTATCCTCAAAACCACCCGTAGGCCCTCTAATCTGAANCAGAGTCTACACTGGGTCCTGATGCCACATAGTCACCTCAGGTTCTGTTGTGATCAAGGCTTGCACCTCTTATACATACTCCTTCTCCAGCAGGCCTCTCAGAGTATGGGGGGCCCTGTCCCCAAGGGCACTTCTGCCCCCGTGGGACCAGCCTTCCTCAGCCCTGTCCTGCAGGCTCCTACAACTCCCTGCCTGGCCAGGCTTCCTGCTTCCCCTGCCCGGCTGGCTATTACTGCCCTGAGAACATTACCAGCTACAGTGGATACCCATGTCCTGCTGGCTTCTACTGTCCCCGAGGTAGGTGCATGGGACACAGCTCCCTGGAACAGACCGCCATCAAGAGGCAGCAAAGGGCCCCTAGGCTCAGCTCACAGCACTACACTTTCTGCCCCAGGGCCTTGTGGGTAGGGTACCCTCAGGATCCAGGAGACACTCCCTATTCCTAAATTCTGCTTCTCAGGTACCAAGCACGCCACTCAGTTCCCCTGCCCCCGGGGCTACTACAACCCAGACTCATTGACCCACAGCCTGGACAGCTGCCTGCCCTGCCCGCCGGGCCATTACTGTGGTCAAGAGAATCTGACAAAGCCGTCAGGGCCCTGTGATGCAGGTGTGTTTCCCATGTGGGTCCTGATAAACCCCTATTCATCTCTGTACTTTCCACCTCTGCCCCAGGCCTGGGTCACCAGAACTAGTATCCAGATTAGCAACTGGGATGGTGGGGCCTGCAACTTGGTGAGATTGGCCTTGGCCCCCTCAGAGCAGGGCTCACTCCACCCTNCCATTGCCACCTAGGCTGGTACTGCGTGTCAGCAGCATGGACTGCTCGCCCCTTTGACTTGGACAACTACACCAGCACAAACTGCCTGTGCCCAGCCACTGCCACAGGGGGGAAGTGTCCAGCTGGCTCCTACTGCCCTGAGGGCAGCCCAGAGCCCACACCTTGCCCACCAGGCTCCTTCTGTGCCACCTCAGGTAAGAACCAATCATGCTAGGCCCAGACTGTCTGTGAGAGAAGTGCGATAGTCCCCTTTCCCAGCTCTGAACTCATNGGATGGCTTGATGAGGACTGCCTGTCAGCAGGACTCAGATGTGTGTTACCTTGTCCTAACCTGGGAGAGTCTCAGCTCATTTGAGTGGTGAAGGGCATAGTGAGGCAAGACTCCATCCTTAGTCTGCTGAACTTAATCCCCAATTTCAGCCCTGTGACCAACTGGATATGAATCTCAGACCCTGTGTGACNGAGAAGAGTAGCTGTAGGTTGATTTTTCTGCCAGCTCCCAAATAATNNCATGNAGACTTCTTATTTATTATGAAAGCTTGACCTATAGCTTANGCTTGTTCCTAANNAGCTCTTATAACTTAAATTAACCCATGTTTTTATTAATCTANNTTCTACCATGTGGCTTTTACCTCTATCCCATTTTGTGTGTCTGACTTGTTCTGCATCTGTCTGCCTTCTCTGCCCTTCTTCCTCTCANCATTCTCTCTGCCCTGAAAATCCTGCCTAGNTATTGGCTATTTAGCTTTTTATTAAACTAGTCANAGTAACATATCTTCCCACAGTGTAAAGGAATATTCCACAACAGGTAGTCATGTCACAGGCTCTGCCATGAGAAGAAGGAGGTCTGGAACACAGCTTGGGTCCAGCATGTGACACAGGGCAGGGTTGAAGTCATGTGTATTAGTTACTTTTCTTATCATGGTGACCGAATACCTGAGAAGAAACAACTTAGAATCCATGACGGAGAGAACCCTTTAAATACAGTAATTATGGAAGGCCTTCCGGCAAGGCTCTCATGTTCATGTATACCATGGAATTCATACAGGAGAATATTGGAGGAACTTTCTAGCATTCTCCAGAGCAAGCACATGCACACACACCAAGAGTAGTAGCAAAGTGATCAGGTAGAACTTGGCTGCAAGGAAAACTCATAAAATAAAGTAAAATAAAATCAATGAAATATAGTGTGAGCTCTGTGACTCACAGGGTCACACTTATATGACTTGAGAGGATTTACAGGCCTGGGACTCTCTGGGAGTAATTATTTGAATGTAAAATGTCTCCCTTAAGGTTTATGTGTTTGAATTCTTGGTTCACAGCTGGGTTGTGCTGTTTGGGAGAGTTGTGGTACCTTTAGGAGATCGAGTGTTTTGAGGAAATGGGTCGTTAGAGGCAGGCCTTGGCATTTTGTAGCTCAGTTCCACTTCCTGTTCACTCAGCCATTTGAGATTCCTCACTTGAGAATTCTGTTTAGAACTGCACCCTGTTTTTAAATGTGATTTTTTGTGGGTTTTTTTGATATCTACTTTCTTGAGTTCTTTATATATTTTGAATACTAGTCCTCTGTCAGATGTAGGGTTGGTAAACATCTTTTCCTTTTCTGTAGTCTGCTGCTTTGTCCAATTGATGGTGTCCTTTGCCTTACAGAANCTTTTCAGTTTCATGAGGTCCCATTTATTAATTGTTGATCTTAGTGCCTGGGCTNGTGGTGTTCTGATCAACAAGTCCCCTCCTGTGCCAATGAGTTCAAGGATATTTCCCACTTTCTCTTTTATCATATTCACTGTATCTGGTTTTATGTTGAGATCTTTGATCAATTTGGAGTTGAGTTTTGTGCAGGGTGATAAATATGGATCTGTTTTCATTCTTCTACATGCAGACATCCAGTTTGGCCATTACCATTTGCCAAAGATGCTGTCTTTTTTTCCAGTGTGTATTTCTGGCTTTTTTATTAAAAAAACTAGGTGTCCATATGTGTGTGGATCTATTGCTAGGCCTTCAATTCAATTCTATTGATTAACATGTCTGTTTTTATGCCAATACCATGATGTTTTTATTACTATAGCTCTGTAGTACAACTTGGAATCAGGAATGGTGAGACCTCCAGCAGTTCTTTTATTGTTCAGGATTGTTTTAACTATCCTGGATTTTTGTTTTTCCATATGAAGTTGAGAATTGTTCTTTCAAGGTCTGTAAAAAATTTGTGTTGGAATTTTGATGGGGATTGCATTGAATCTGTAGATTGCTTTTGGTAGGATGGCCATTTTTATTATGTTAATCCTACCGATCCATGAACATAAGAAATCTTCAATTTCTTTCTTCAAAGACTTGAAGTTTTTAATCATACAAGTCTTTTACTTGCTTGGTTAGAGTTACTCCAACATATTTTATATGAATACAGGNTATTGTGAATGGTNTTATTTNTCTAATATCTTTCTCNGTGCATTTGTCATTTGTATATAGGAGGGTGTCNTAGTTAGGGTTTCTATTGCTGTGAAGAGACACATGACCANAGCAANTCTTATAAAGGAAAAACATTTAATTGGGGTGGCTTATGTTTTCAGANGTTTAGATTTATTATCNAGATTNATTTAGATTATTATCATGGTGTGANNTGGTAGCACACAGGCAGACATGGNNCTGGAGCTGAGAGTCCTACATCTTGATAGATAGGNAACAGGAAGTGGTCTGAGACACTGGGCAGTATCTTGAGCATATATGAGACCTCAAAGTCCACCCCCACAGTGACATACTTCCTCCAACAANCCATATCTACTCCAATAACAAAGCCACTTAATAGTGNCATTCCCTTTGGAGGCCATTTTCTTTCAAACCACCGCAGAGGCTACTGATTTTTTTTAAAGCTAATCTTCTATCCAGCTACTTTGCTAAAAGTGTTTATCAGCTGTANGAGTTCCCTCATGGAATTTTTTNGGTCACTTANATATACTATAGTATCATCTGCAAATAACTTTGATGTCTTCCTTTCCAANTTGTATACCCTTTATCTCCTTCAATTGTCTTANCACTTTAGCTNAAACTTCAAGTACTATATTGAANAGATATGAANTGNACAACTTTGTCTTATTCCTGATTTTAGTGGAATTGCCTTGAGTTTCTCNNCATTTAATTTGATGTTAGCTATAGGCTTGCTGTAAATTGCCTTTGTTATGTTTAGGTATGTCCTTTATATCTCCAATCTCTCCAGGACTTTTATCATGAAGGAGTGTTGGATTTTTGTCGATGGGCTTTTCTGCATCTAATGAGATGATCATGTGGTTTTTCTTTCTTTCAATTTATTTATATGGTAGATTACATTTACTGATTTTCCTATATTGAACCATCCCTTCATTTCTGGGATGAAGCTTACTTGATCATGATGGATGATATTTGTGATATATTCTTGGATTTGGTTTGCATGTTTTTTATTGAGTATTTTTTGCACCAATGTTTATGAGGGAAATTGGTCTGTAATTCTCTTTCTTTGCTGAATCTTTATGTAGTTTGGGTATCAGGGCAACAGTGGCCTCATAAAATGAATTGGGCAATGTTACTTCTGTTTCTATTTTGTGGAATAATTTGAGGAGTATTGGCATTAACTCTTCTTTGAAAGTCTGGTAGATTCTGTGCTAAAACCATCTGGCCCTGGGCTTCTTTTGGCTGGGAGACTTTTAATGAAACNGCTATTTCACTAGGGGTTATAGGTCTATTTAAATTGTTTATCTGATATTGATTTAATTTTGGTAAATGATATATATTGAGAAAATNATCCATTTCTTTTGAATTTTCCACTTTGGTGGAATACAGGTTTTTAAAATATGTCCTGGGATTCTCTGAATTTCTTTGGTGTCTGTTGTTATGCTTTGTGGGAATTTTAACATATGTTTGAGATGATAATTCCGATTTGCCAAATGATTCGTTCTTATAAACAGGTCGCATAAAGATGCAAGATGGTGGTTGGGGAGATTTTGAATATGGAACATGGTAACAAGTAACAAGAAGTGAAGAAAAACCGCTTCAAGGGATGGATCCTCTGAAATACAGAGGCAGTAGTCATCACTGATGAAAATCTGTATTGTGGGATTTTATCTCTCAAGAATATAAAAACATAGGCTGGATATGACCAGCTATCTCTAATGCCAGCACTTAGGAAGATTTCAAGCTATAGATCAGTCTGGGCTACATAGTGAGACCCGACCACCATCTCTAAAGTCAACCAAAATAAAACAAAAACAAAACCTTCTAAGAATGAGCTAATTTTCTTAGGGACCTTTTTACTGTTCCTCAGTTAGCCCCTCAGATTTTGTGAAGTTCATATGAAATTACAAAGAATCAGTTACAAAATTACAAGAATCAGTCAGAAAATAACACTGAAAGCTGGGAAGTGGGGACCACACCATTATGTGTCTTAATAGTTATAGTGCTGGTTGTATGTGTATGCGAATATGAAGCATAGATGTAAATGAAATAAACAGGTGTGTGATTTGTGATTTCTAAAGTGGNTCAAGGGGAGATTTAGTTGGGCTCACTGAAGCTACTGTCCATTATGGCATCAGGACCAGATCACAGCTATTGTAGTGGAAGCAGACAGCTGATTCCATGACATCAGCAAACAGGAAATAGANGGAGANGGAAGCCATAGGACTGGGCNGTAGCCTTCNAGGCCTTNCCTCTTCCAACTACTCCCTCNAGNTNGNNTTNNCNTNNNNANNNNAANNTTNCNNNANNNNCCNA
>LZPO01117039.1:110960-129723 GCA_001675575.1 Neotoma lepida
GTCCTGTGCCACCGTGGGCACTACCAATCCTCCCTGGGCTCAGACACCTGCCTTTCATGTCCACCGGGCTCCTACTGCCCATATCCTGGCACTCAGACACCCAGGCCCTGTCCAGCCCATGCTTACTGCCAAGCTGGTATGTGTAGGAGCCTCATCTTCACACCCTTACAAGGTCCTATTCTCCCACAGTCTGCCTTTCTTCCTTCACTCATTTATTCCAGCCCCCAAGCATGCCAACCTGTACCAGGATCTGATGTGAGTGCATCCAGCCTCCTGCTTTCTTGCCCTGGCCAGCTTCATGTCTGTTTTCCCATTCTGCTGCTGGCTTTCTCTTCCTCTGATCCCATGCTGTACNTACACCTCCTCCCTAAGGGTCCTGGTGATCACCTGGCACACAACACAAAGTCCTTAACCTGGGTCTACGGAGCAGTCAGAGGCATCCCTGTGTAGAGAAGACTGATTCTGACACCTGTTAAAGCACAGTGCCTGTGCACCAAGACAACCAAGCCAGAGTCAGCTAGCACTCTGTGACCAGGGCCATGGCTGTGATCAGAAGGTGCTTTGCTGGGGAACTAGTAACTCACCAAGGCCCTTGCTGTCCAGTTACCTCCTGCTTCTCACAGAGGAGGAGAAAAGGCAGGGAGATGCTTTCCCCATCCTCACACAGATGTGGAAAAGGTTCAGAATTGTCCCAGTGGATTTCAAGGAGTCTAACACTTGCTAGAGGCATGGCCTTGTACCCTAACCCTTCACTACTGTTCGAAGACCCTCCAAAAGTATTGTTCCATTTTTTTATTTTTATTACTACGTGTGCGTGTGCGTGTGCGTGTGCGTGCGTGTGTGTGTGTGTGTGTGTGTGTGTACATGTGTGCTAGAACAGAGGACAAGTTGGGAGAAATCCATTTTATCCTTCCACTGTATGGGTCCTAGTGGTAGAAATCAAGTTGCCAGGCTTGGCAGCAAGCTTCTTAGCCACTGAGCCATCTTGTGGCAGTCACTTGGTTTGTCCTCTTCCTAGAGGGAAGACTGAAGTCATCCCCTTGTCATCAGTTATTGCCCTGAGAAAGCTGCAGCAACAATCCAGGGGGCAGTTGGATATTGAGGGTGGGAAGAACAGATATACTCATGTCATGAATTAGTTTAGGGGTAGAGGCTATGGTTCCCCATTTACTGATGTGGCTCTGGCCCCTATAGGGCTCCTCCTCTTCTCCTTGTCTCTCTTTTTGTCCAGGAACTTGGTCCCCGAGTCTGTGTCCCCCAGGGACCTTCACTCCTCAGGATGCGTCAGGTCTCCAGGAAGAGAGTGGCTGCTCCATCTGTCCCCCTGGTCACTACTGCAGGTCAGTCAAACTATGGTGATCTTTGCCTGCTCTGTCCAGAGGCCAGTCTTCATAGGTGGAGAGCCCTGCAGCCCAGGCTCAAGTATCTCTCTAGGTAGCCCTGGGCCTGGTATCCTCACTGATACAGACAAAATAAAAGCACTCAGGCTCTCTGCAGACTTGACACTGCTTCTAAGCAAATCTTTTCCCACTTAAAACGAAACAGCTGAGATTCTTCAGACTCTCTGTTGAGGACTGACCCCCTCCCACTGCTTGAGAAGGCTTTCCTTCTGTTGAGCCTGCCTTCCCCTGTGGCAGAACTAGAGATCANATGGATGTCTCAGAGTCCAGGCCCAAGCCCTCAGGGACCCAGCANGCACCCCAGTCAGTGTAGGAAGCAGGTAGGATACTTGCTTGTTCCATCTGTCCCCATTTCCAGAAGCAACTGTTTCAGGGTGACTGAGGTGTCTGGAGGACTTGTGCTGATGGCAGCCTGAGTCCTACTCCTGAGCCACTGTGCCCCACAATTTAGTGGGAAAACACCATGCTACTCTTTCACTTGCTGGCCATGCAGGAGAAGCTGCCTACCTGCGCTGAGTGTGAGCCTCGCCCTCTTCTTTCTTAATTTTGCTGCGCTGTGTTAGCATTGACTGTGGCACATTGATCCAATCTGCTGGGGCTCCAAACCAGGATCACCACACCATGATTCACAGAGAAAGCTTCTAGCTAGGGCAGTCTCCCTCCTGTCTCAGAGCAGACCCTCCATCACTTGCTTCTTACTGTTGTACTCCCTCTCTTTGACCACTAGACGTGGACAGGTGTGGGGAAGATGTCCTGCTGGCTACTTCTGTCCGGCTGGAACTTCTGAAATAACAATAGACCCCAGCAAGCCTCAGGCCCCGTGTATCCAGAAACAGCTATGCGCAGAACAGTGCCCACCAGGTAACAGACCCTGCCTCTGGCNTGCAGGTATGAGATGTTCAGGACCCACCCAGTTGTCTATAAAACATGTGTGTGCATAGAATATGAAAATGTGTCCTGTGCAATGCACATGGTTCCTGATATGACAAACACATTGGTGAGGGTAACAGGATGAATGTCCCATACCTCCCATATTGACCAGCATAACCACTCAGGCCCCCTGGACTCATTCTATCCCAGCTCCCAGCCTGGCACTGCCTCTGCATTCTANCAGCCACAGTGAAAACTCTCTACTTTAGGGTTTTACTGCCCTGAGGGCAGTGGAGAACCCATCCCATGTCCCCCTCACACCCTGGCGGCTACCCCTGGAGCCCAGAAAANAGAAGACTGTGGACCCTGTCCCCCAGGACAGTGGTGCAAAGCAGGTGAGATCTTAGGGCAAGGTGACATGGGTCACAGTCTAGAAGATGTTTGTATCTGTAGAGGGCCTGGGAGGCCACACTTGGGCAGAAAAGTGAGTGTAGCCCTCATCCTGCAGAAACTCAAGCCNGGAAACCCTGCCCTGCTGGCCACTACTGCCCTGGAATAAGTGAATCCCACCCAGGAGCCCCCCAGGCATGCCCTAAGCATACCTACCTGGCCACAGAAGGAGGCCAGAGCCNAGCTGAGTGCCTCCTCTGTCCCACTGGGTACCACTGCCCATGGCCAGGTAAGAGCCCTTTTTCAGGCTGACACCGACACTTGGGGGATGAGTGTGGAGAGNTCACGGGAAGGCCTCAGGGAGACCCTACTTTTCATGGTGTTTTCCCTCCAGGCCTCTCTTCCTTTGAAGACCACCCATGCCCCCCTGGCCACTGGTGTCCAGGTGCACAGAGTGCCTTTCTCTGCCCACCTGGCACCTTCCGCTCAGAGCCAGGGGCAGCCTCACCACAAGACTGTGAGCTCTGCCCCTCTGGCTACTACTGCCCTGACACACAGGTGACTGGTCGTGCCAATGTGTTTGCCATCCCCTGCCAGGCAGGGTCAGAGTGCCCAGCAGGTGAGCCCCTAGGACCTTCTAGCCTGGCCCCATTCTTTCCTTTCCCATCAACCCTTCATGCTCTCACCTCTAGGGCTCAGGCTGGAGATTGAAAGAGCCCTTTACTGAGCTCAAGCTGTAGTACCACTCACTCTGCGACCTCCCCCTAACTCCCTAGACCCACTCAAACTCTACCAGCATCTCCCCAAGACCAAGATACCATAGAGACCCTGATTTAACTAGGTTAGGGGTGTCTGACTAGCAGTTTAATAGACTCTGCAAGTCTAATGCAGGGTGTTTTGTGTCCCACGCTCAAGATCCTATGGGATATCTGCTACTTGGGTAGACAGGAAGGAGTCAGTGTGGGTGTGGGTCTGGGGTGCAAGGAAGATGTCCTTCAGGGGTCCCTCTGTTGACACTCCATCACCCTCCACACAAGGCACATACCCTAACAAGCTTCAGAAGCATGGTGGGNCCCACTTCTGCTTTGATTTTCTCTGTTCCTGGGCTCCAACCTCATGANTCTCCCTCTCTGACTACACAGTGATGATTGCCAGAGCCCTCCCCTCTCTCCCCGGTCTTCACACTGCCTCAATGTCCCACCCTAGAGCTGTCTTCCCACTCAAACCTCTCCTAGGGATCCTGGGGACTTTCTGGCTCTCCTCACATCACAGCCTAGGGGCTTCCCAGATTCCCATGAGCTGCCAACAGTATGTCTCTAAACCAGGCCCATCCAGGGCTCTACTTGCCTGCATTCCAGCCTTGTCTCCTTCAGGTGCTGTAGACATGGCCCCCTGCAGGGCCGGTTCTTACTGTGGACCCCGGACTGGAGTACCCCCACTTTGCCCCGGGGGCTTTGCCTGCCCTGCAGGTTCCTCTACCTACACTGGTCCTGGGCAGCGGTAAGTCTCTCTTCATTCCTATGAATCTGAGCCCCTCTCAGGGATCCCCTCTCTCCTGTGAAGCTGAACCCCCAGGGATTGCTTCCTCCATCCTGTGAGTCAGAGCCACTCTTCAGTGACCATATTGTACAAATCAGTCCCCAGTTTCTCAATGATTGCAACCAAGTGGCAGGGTCCATGGGCAAGTATTTTGTGACCCTTTGAATTGGGTTTCTAGCTAGGGCCCAGACCTTCAGGAAAGGTAGCAGTGAGCAAGGGATGGCATCAGGGCACTCTTCTCAGCCTCCAGCAGCATCCTATGTGGGGCAGCCACATTTAGCAAATAAAAATCTGAGACACTCGGTTGCATTTTAATTTTAGATAAAAACATTTNTTTTTCTTATAAACGTGGCTTGTGAGATATCTAGGATACATCCACTATAGAAATGTTCTCAGTGTTCGGCACCGATTGTGAGAACTAGCTCTGAAAAGCACAGCTCTCCTCACAAGAAGAATAAGAAGTGTGGGCTATTTTGGGGCCTGGAACCATGGATTCAGCTTNCCCCAGAGACTATGTCTCAAGTAAAATGGTTTCATAGAGTTTTTAGAGTCCCAGAAAGAAGGAAGTCGTAACTCAAAGCACTTTGTAAATCGATTGGTGCAAACATGAGGCAGACAGGTCATGCCAATGCAGGATCTGCTGCAGGCTGCAGGTGCTATCTAACGACGTTCTCAGCTTCTGTGTTATTGTAAGTTAAGTTAACATGGACCAAACAGTTTCATGTAACAGTCACAAGTCTGTTAGGTGAGGACACAGAAGTGGCCAGTGAATGACAAGGGAGCAAAGGATAGCCCCTAATAATCTGCTTCTCGCTCTGCAACATTCCAACTCTCCTTAACCACAGAGTTTTAATCAGTCCATCTTTAACACAACTAGAAGAATCTTTAACATAGGTGTGACTTTTTTTTCTGGGACCTTCAGTTAATGCATAATTAGATCATCCCAACTTCCTGTCCAGGTGTGCTATCCCAGCTGCATTGCACATCCCTCCACCTAGGTGTAGAGAGATTGCTCCGGGCCTGCCCATATAGGCTCAGCCTTCTCCACAAATGTAATTCAGCCTGCAGAAGCCCAGCAGACCACTCCATGTCCTGGGAGGGGGAGGGGATGCTGGAGCTGGGCTTGGGGCTTTGCTGGCAAGATGGCCTGAGTCTGGGGCCTTTCTCCCGGACAGGTGCATGTTCCCTTATTACTGCCCTCAAGGCAGCACTCATCCCCTTGGGTGCCCTGGGGGCTCCGAGGCCCTGAACAAGAGTGGCCTTAGGGTCTCTGCAGAGACTTCCTGTCGCCTGTGTGTGGCAGGAACCTACCGCAGCCCTGCTCTGGAGACCCTGACTTGCCAGCCATGCCCACCTGGATTCATCTGCCCCCAAGGTGAGTGTCCCATGGGCAAAGATAGGTGAGGGCCTGGGCCCTTAGGTGAGACAAGAAACAGGCCTGGGACTCACCACCCCACACTATTAGGGTGAGAAATTGTAAAGTTCAGTGTGCAAAGTTCCAGGTGTGTGAGTAGGGGGTGTGGCTGGAGACCTGAATTCTCTCAGAGGATGCTAACTACNTCCCCAGTGGGTCAGCATCACAGATACCCTAAGCCATGTCTAGCTGAGAGGAAGATAGAAAATGTGTGTTATGTACCCAGAAGACCCATAGGTAGGAGACTAGGGATAGCAGGGTTCAGAGCCCGCAGTATCCCCTACCATCATACATTCCCCATCTGGCTTCAGATCTGTCCCCATCCCCCAACAAGCTCATCATTCCCAGGACTCTCCCTGCTTTACTCAGCCCTGTTCACCCAGCTGGAGTCAGTGGCTCAGAACAGCCTTCTTTCTCCTGCAGGCTCAGAGACCTATGACAACCAACCCTGCCCAGTGGGCCACTACTGTCCTGAGGGGACATCCAAGCCCAGGCCCTGTCCAGCAGGAACCTTTGGAGGGAACAGCCAAGCAGCAGCAGTGGAAGAATGTCAGCCGTGTCCCGCGGGCACCTTCAGCTCCCTGCCAGGACAGACAGCATGCCTTCCCTGTGGGAGCGTTGCGTTCTCTCCCCCGGGTGAGCCTCAGGCNCATGCTTGCTTCCAGTGGCTGTGTCATCCTCATCCNCTTGTGCAGCCTGAGGATCTACAGGGTGACATCTCAGGAAGCAATCTTCACGGATAAGTGGTGGTGGGTCAGGAGAGCTGCACTGTGGGAGGAGATACGTGTGTGCAGCTGAGTGTGCATGGCCAGGCCTCCAGCAAGCACTTGGACAAGCAGAAGCTGCAGAAGCTGCCTCAGCTCACAGAGCCTGGCCATGGGGCCCTGCTGCTATGTCTGCTGTCAGGGCTGCTGCTTTCTCTCCCAGCATGCCCTGGAAGCAGCCAGCTGGGCCTGTGTTCTAGGACCAGGATCGCACTATATGCATGGTAATGAACCCTGAGTCAGGTGTCCAGTACTTACCATTGCTCAGCAGGCCTCAGCCCAGGGTACACAGGAAAATCATGGGGGATTATAAGATATATACCCTGGCCTGACCTCAGGGAGAGCTATTGAAGACAATGGTTCTCAACCCGTGAGCCATGACTCCTTTGGGTGTCGAATAACCCTTTTACAGGAGTCACCGAAGACCATCTGAAAAATACAGATATTTACACTAAGATACATAACAGTAGCAAAATTACAGTTAAGAAGTAGCAACAAAATAATTTCATAGCTGGGAATCCCCACAACATGAGGAACTGTATTAAAGGGTCATAACATTAGAGAGATTGAGACCCACTGATTTAAGTATCCACAGGACACCTGGACACCAATGTTGTTTGACATGTCCTCAGATGTGTCAATGCAAAGTCAGGGTTGAAACTGACCGACTGAGGCCTCATGTGTCTTNTGACAGTCCCCTGAGGTCTGGACGGTGGTAATGTTGGTGTATGATTTCTATAGCTGGACTCTGAACTTCCAGAGGACAGGAGGTGGCAGTCAGTCTCCAGCTGAGTGTCTGTGAGGTAAGCAGACTTCTCTGTCCCCAGGTGCTTCTACCTGTACTTGCCGAGGTCTGAACAGGATCTTCCAGAAGTCCGATGGTTCCTGCCTCTGCCAGGCTGGGCATGTCTCCTATGACCACAGGGGTCTGGAATCTGACCAGGAGAGCAACAGTCACAGTGATGAGGATTGCCAACCCCAGGTAGGCCCGACAGACCTGGGGCAGACAGGAGAGGGAGAATGGGCACCCCTGAGGCNACTCCACAGGGTCCCAGACACAGGTGTTGGCGTGTGTCAGATCCTTTGCAGATGGGTACTGCGTCCTCAACAAGACCTTCCTCAGCATGGAGGACTTTAGAGAAGTCAGGTCACTGTGCCACCCTCATCTGCAAAGAGCAGGGATCTCCCCAGGTGGCTCTGAGGGCTGTTGATGATCTGGCTTCCTAGAAATGGCAAGCAGCCGTGGCCGTGCAAGGTTGGACTCGCCTTGTGCACTTCACATCAGTGGGACATTGTAAACCAGAGCTGTGGCCAGCAAGAGGGTCACGACTGCCTGGGCTGACTGACTGGCCATCAGTACCCATCCACTCTGAAGCTGATTCCTTTGAAAACATAGCTGTGTCTTTAGAGAGGCTCCCTCATCCCACTGGCTATTTGTCTGTCTGTCTGTCTGTCTGTCTGTCTGTCTGTCTGTCTGTCTGTCTCTTTCAGGGATGGCTTTGGGAACATTTGATTCTCCCACCTCACCCTTATGTTCTGGGATTGTGTGCAGGCCACCTCCCCTCATCCCCAGACATTTGTGCAAAGCTCTCTGTGTTGTTCTGGGGTTACTGGGTCTCTCCCTATAGGGCACATTCACCTACCTGTGGCAGACTGCACTCTAGATAGGCCCTACCTGGGTATAAGTTTCAGCTTTGAGCCCTAGTCTACATGTGACAGAGAGCTCCACGCCTATACCTAGAGCAGAAGAGAAGAAGGTTTTTGAGTCAGGATCCCATAGGGGTTGCCTCCCACCCCTATGTCAGATGGAAGCTCTGTCCTCTAGCTAAGGACTATCAAGATTCTCTCTGCCCCACTTGTCAGCCTTGCTGCCTTGAAAAAAACAAAAACAAAAACAAAAAAAACCCAGCAAGATGAGTCATTCCATCTTATNTCCACTAGAGGGCAGACTCACCAATCTGCCTGTGGCCCTGGATTTCAGGCCGTCCTGGCTAGAGTCCAGCACCCTCAGGACTCTGTCCCATCTGCCTTCTAGGGCCATCAGTCGCTTCCTGTCTGGGGTCTGCCCATCCTGTTCTCTCTTAGTGGAGTCCTTGAAACAACAGTGACAGCANCAGCACAGGGACATGGTTGTGAATGAACTCTGTATCCTACTCAGGCCACTGAGTCAGGGACTCCAAAGCTGGGACTTGCACACGTACACTTTCACCAGCCCTCCAAGAACATCTAAAAACCATGCAGCAACCTGAGCCTCTATCCTTCATCTTATTAACCAGCCCTGTCTCCCTGTGTCCTTTCTCAGGTCAAGACCAGGCCACCCTCCATCCCTCCCACCATCTTTACTGTAGCCAAGAACACCCAAACCCTGGTGTCTCCTCATCTTCTACCATCCCTCCTACTCTCNGAGCTGAGTGGTCTCCCAACTGGCTCCACCTACTGCAGAAGCCCTCGGAGACAGCCTCTAGCTAGGACAGCATCCCCAAATCAGAGTTTCTCTTCCCTCCATATCCCCTCCCCCCAGAGCCTAACCTGGATTGCAGAGTTCTCCTGCCCCTTCACAGGCACNTTCAGGACAGTGCCTTCATGAAGACCACCCAGACTCCTCTCTGCCATCCAAAAGCAGCTGTTCATCTATCTACATGAGGCTGGATTCCTAAGCGTGCCTGCTCTCCCTAGTCAGAGATCTGGTGAGGCTAGAGGCCTCCTCACAGTGTCTCAGGACTGGCTACAAATATGACAACTGTCAGAATCTGCTTCTTTCCTCATTAGTTTTTCTTTTATATTCATACATATTTTATATATAGTGNACATTGTAATAACATTTTTATGTTTTTAATAATTACAATATTTTTGTTCAGGAAGAGGTGTGATCATGTCTGGCTAATACAGGGCTTGGTAGCTGGGCCATCCTAATGAGCATGTGTCTTCCGAGGAAAAGACTACAGCTCCCTAGCTTCCCTGGCCCCCCTTCCCCCCCCACCAGTTCATGAAGCCACACAGGATAACACAAGGATGTCCTCATGGAATGTCACTTTGTCACTTCCTCCTGCAAACGACCCACTATGTCAGTTCAGCCTGTGGGACTTTTCTNTTACACCTTAATTTAACTCTCCCCTTCGTACTCCCCCTAATATCTAATGACNTNTAGCCATTCTCATAATTAACACACCTGGGAAGCATCCCACCACTATCTCCAGTCACTTCCAAGCCAGCCACCCTGCCCATGTCTCTGGAATGTTCTTCAAAGCTGAGAATACTTCCACCAGACTTACAGGGGCACCAAGGCCTAGACTTCTTTTTTGCCAACTCCTGCAGGTTGCCCAGCACTGTTCACCTGGCGATGTCCGCCTGGCTGCCACTCGTGAGTGTGTGTCTCCCCAACAGTATGACTGTAGTTCCTTCTGTGGCCCAGGAGGTGGAAAACTCAGCACTGCTCTGGGAATGTGAGTGAGCATAGCTTCCAAAAGCCTCTCCACACTTGTCCTTCCAAACCCAGAGGGCCTATCCTGAAGGGGGAGTAGAGCCCAGCTCCATGGGACACCAAGCCCAGTGAAAGCTCCTTTCAGAAGCTTCCCCGAGTCCACACTTCCCAAGGCAGCCCTGGCCAACACTAGCTTGGGTCTGTAGCACAGGGCTAGAGAAAAGGTGACCCCATGGCGTCACACCCCAGGCCCTGGTCCAAATAAAGATGCTTGCTCTGACCACAGGCTAAGCTGAAATCTTTACTTCTGTCCTGAGCCCTGATCCTCCTGCTGACCTGGGAGGTAGGTGGGGAGGGGGTTATTCTCTGCTCTAGCAAGAGTGTTCCAGGATGCATGGGTCTCTTCCCCTGCTTGCCTCAGCAATATGCCTGAAGCAATGATTCTGGTACATCAGCCTGTTCCTTACCTTCTGCATTGCCTCTCTTGTGGGAGAAGTCCTGCTTGCTGGGTGTGGCCTAAGAGGACAAAGCAGGGTCTGGGGCCTACACTATAGGCATTATTATCCCTGACCTCCATTCCCAGTGCAGTGGCCTCTGAGGAAGCAGACAGCTCACTTTCCTTGGAGAGGGGCTGAGAATTCATTTGCCATTCTCAGAGGACCCATGCCTTTGGGACCACCTCCCACACTCTCCTCTCCTACAGCTGTCAATGCTTGGGATACNTCTCTGCAGAAGAACTTTGTGACATTAGGTGTCTGGCCAATGCTCCCCAGCTCTCCTTGTCCTGGGACCCTGGCAAGGAGCTGATCCTCAGTGTGAAGAGTGGGACTGGGGACAGCATCCAGAAGGTGAGCCTATTCAAGGAAGACTGACTTGGGAGAGCAGACATCTGACAACTGGGGGCAGAGAGACGAGGCTACACAGCATCCATGGCTCCAGAGAATCCAAGGACCAGTTGGAANGGAACTATTCAGTGGAGAGGAAAGCCCNTTTGATAACGNTCTTCCCTGCCTGGGTTTGCTGTCTGTGGGCCTTTCCATTCTGTAGGCCCAGGGGAGGCAGGAAGGAGGGGGTCTTTTAGACCACTATGCAGTCTAGATGTCAGAAGGGACACTGGAAAGTATTGACATCATGTGAAGATATTAGAGCATGTGAGGTGAGGTCTAGGACCAGAGGCCACTCATCATAGTCACACAAATGGTGTCAGGCCTTCCAGGACCAAACATC
This sequence comes from Neotoma lepida, assembly GCA_001675575.1. Classification (NCBI taxonomy): domain Eukaryota; kingdom Metazoa; phylum Chordata; class Mammalia; order Rodentia; family Cricetidae; genus Neotoma; species Neotoma lepida. The sequence continues at coordinate 121,986 of LZPO01117039.1, forward strand.
TGAGCTCAGGGCAAGGGTAGACTATAGCCACTGTGGTGTTGCCATGGCCATCTTCAAGCCTTGATGTTTCTTCTCATGGTGGAAGGTAGAAAGAAAGGGAGCCAAGGCCTCCTCTTGGCAGGGTTGACCTAAGATTGTCTACTACCCAGCTCTTGTCTTCTCTTTCATGGGTCANAGTGGTCCCCTGGTTTGGAGCTAGCCAGAAGATNTATGGTGAGAGGTTTCCCATCGACTTCCAAGTAGGGTACTTAAAGAGAGGAGGAGAAGGGCTAGGTAGAGTCTTGAGTGACTCAAGCAGAAGGTCCAACTAGAATCTAGGTGCTCTCTAAAGAGAGTGAGGGACCAGGACTTAGGAAGCGACCTGGGCAGCTGTTGGTGAGGAAGGAGATGACTTGAGAGAAGTCTGGGCCATATCACCAAGCCCTGAGGATCCACAGAACTCAATATGGACTTTCGTTGTCCTTCTCTGCACCCTGTCCTGCCCCAGCATCTGATATTGCATGTTTTCAGGAGGTCTTGGAAACTCTGGGTCCTGACCTGCAATTCCCAGGGAGTGCCAGGGTCCACCTGGTCCAATTTGGGCCCCATGGTACCTTTGGTTTCATCATTTCCAGAGTGGACATGCTTATCTCCTTGCTCCAAGGTAAGCTGAGGAAGGGCTGTGGCTTTGCTCCCCCAAGAAAGATAAGGCAGGGCCCTTGCATGGCCCATCTGCAGCCCCTCATAAACTCCTCACTGTGTCTAGAGTTTGGGGAATGAGAATGTGAGAGAGGCCCCTGGAGTTGGATTTTCCTGGGTCCTGCTCTGGCCCGCAGCCGCTCAGACCCAAATAATCACTCAGAGGTTTATATTCTTTATAACTGTATGGTCTATGTCATAGCTAACTGGCTCTTATATCTTAAATTAACCCATTTCTATAAATCCATATTTTGCCACGTGGCTTGTAGCCTTCCAGTACCTTTACATCTTGCTTCTCCCGGCGGCGGCTAACAGCATCTGCTCGGCTCTGCTTTCTTCTCCTCTCTCTCTAGTTCGAATGTCCCGCCTAACCTTATTCTGCCTCACCATTGGCCAACAGCTTTATTTATCAACCAATCAGAGCAATACATATTCACAGCACACAGAACGATATCCCCATCAGGCCCCCTTAAGGCCCAAAGGAGAGGCATTGGTAAAAAGAGGTTCCCAGAGCTGGACCTGCTCCTCCAAGACGGGACTGATGGGCCAGCATGTGCCTCCCAGTCAGGCCCAGCTCTCTACTGTGCCTACCCCAATTATTCCAGGAACAGCTGCATCTAGTCCCTGGCTACAGAGGCATCACAGGACAACAGGCCCAAAGCACCCCAACACCGACCCCCAGATTCCGAACCCAGTGATCTGCCTAGCAGCTGGAGATGTGATTCTCTTCCAGCTCCATCTTCTTCCCCACAGTAAGTGCCACCTGGAGAGCTGGGACCCGCCAGGGGAGCTGGGACCCGCTCTCCCTCCAAGTCCTGGCTNTCCACCCCACTGTGCCCACACAGGTGATCTCACAGAGAGCCTACATCTTTGCAGTGTACACAGCTCACAACCCACTTGCTCACTGCATCCCCGAGCCTCGGTTCCCTCATTTTTAAGGCCTGAATGGAGCATGCATCCCAGTTCCAACATTCCACGACTCCCTGCAGCCTAGGGGCCTGCAAGACTTTTATATCTTGGGAGACAGAGGGCAGTCACTGAAGGAAGCTGTACCACACCCTACCTTGGAGCCCCAGTTCACTGATCATTTCCAAAGCTGTAACATAGTCATCTTGCCAGGCCTGGCGTTCTGCAGAGCTGCTCCCAAGAGCCATGCAGCCCCTCCTACTGGGGCATATTACTCAGTGATGGATGCCTTCCTCAAAATGACGAAAGCTTACCTTCTCCCCAGAAACCCCCACCGCTGGGTGCCTCACAGGGCAGGCTCAACCTCTCCTGAACAAGCAGCCTTCTGCTGATGGAGGAGAAAGCCTGGGTCTCTCCTGGTCCTGATCTTACCCACTTCACCCATCTGCATTCTGTTCACTGAACATTAGTCCAGACCCCTCAGTATACCTCAGCAAAGCGGGTCCTTCCCTGGGGGTCTGTTGTGGAGTGCGCTGATGTGACTTGCTCCATGTGCCTCTGTTCCCATATGGTGATGTAGCTTATCATCCAAGCTGTGGCATCAGGACTATCTGAAGCAAGGATAGGCACCTGGGGACTATAATACTTGAGGCGCAGAGAAGCAGGGCAAGAGGCAGAAGCCCCAGNAGTGCAAGATGATACAGATCAGAGAGGAACATGAGCCTGAGAAAATAAACTCCACGTTTGATCATGTACACTGGTTTCCCAGAATCCACTGGGACCTGGCAAAGCCCACCCTTTGTAAATCTTTTTGTTGATGTCTGAGTGGAAAATCTTGTCATGTGCCCTGTCCATCATTCTGGAAAGACCCATATCAAGTAGAGCCACTTATGCCTCTGCCAGGGGCCTGGTTTATCCCTTAGTTGCCTTGTTAACCAGCAGCACCTAGTGAGCACCTGCTGTATACCATGATGAGCATCCTACATCTCATGTGCCAGAGAATCAGCTGGGCTCATTACAAAGGCGACAAAGACCTTGTTACCATGCCCAGACCATCTGACTCTGTAAGACTTTCTGTAGGCACAGGAATAGAAGGGTTCTCTTGACACTAATAAATGAATCAGCCCAAGGGGCCTGTGATGAGATGTGTCATTTCATTAAANACACGTCTCAGTCTACCCTCCCACCCTAGACCTGGGTAATGAGCTCTGCATCTGGGTTACCCAGGGCTAGGCTTAGGGTAGAGTCTGGACCTCAGCCCAGACCCACTTACATCCCTCAGACAGGTCGGCNAGTCACTACCCNAAGTACCAGAGGCAGCACTTGCTTAACAGCAACTCCCACTGGGACTCTGGAGCCTTCAGGAGACTAGGCCATCTAGTACGAGAGACAAATCTCAGCCTCTCAAGGTAACACAGTTGGGCTGCCTGGGAATTGGGGATGAGGGGTTGTTGCTGACCTTCCTGATGGGAAGTCAGGACAGAGGGAGCCTGGACTGGGGGTGGAGGGGTTCATNTGGAGGTAGGCAGGATTAAGTNGTANTCAGGTAGGAAGAGCCTCTTTACAGGGTGAAGCATTGTGGGTAGTTTAGCTGAACCAGACTGTNTTNATGTACTAAGAGTCCCTGCCATAGTCCAAAGATACCACACTGGCTTGAGTGGCCTAGCAAGACCAGCTCCAACACACTGTCTCTTTACTACCCAGGTTTGCTCATCAGTTCCTAGATCCAGGCACCTATGTGTTTGAAGACAATGGAAGGCCTGAGAGTATTGCAGTGGTGCTGGTGAAGGAGGAGGGGGCGGCTTGTGGTGCTGGCCTGTCCTCTGTACAGCCGTCTTCTCCATATCAGCTTGGCAGGCTTGGAGTCCTCAGGCATAGGATGCTGACACTAGGCCCAGACTGGGCAGTGATCACAGGTACCAATTCAGACGTGATGGCTAGGACCAAAGGTCTGGAATGGGGCCTGATGGCAGGGCCATGGTGTGAGCCAGCCCTTCTGTGATTCCGGATACAGCCCCACTCTTGGACTTGAGTGAGGGTGTCAGTTATACATAATGACATCTGAGTTTTCCCCATTTGGAGTGGTCTTTCTTATCTTCCCTTCCTGCACCCCTGAGTCTGTTGGCCCTGAGAGTAGCACTTGGGAGCAGGACCATGATTGGAGTCAGGATAGAAGAGGTCCCACAGAGTTTTGATTGTGGCCTTCTCACCCCATTCCTGCTTGTCTCCATTAGTCACAATCTGAGCTCTTTTGGTTGGGTCTTGAGACCAGGAGAAGCCTAGGTCTGCTCATTACTAGAGGAGACTGCCCTGTCACTGCTGAGGCTGGTCAGGGAATGATGTCTGAGGCCTCAACACAAAGCCCTTCTTATTCCAACTCTCAGGGGTGCTACTGGCTGCTGGCTTGGCAACAGCTCTNCTCACTGGCCTTGGCCTACTTCTGAAACCTGCTGTGCCCCAGGCCTGNCCCACAAAGTCTTGGGGATCTCAGTGGAGAAGCCTGGGGCAGCCTCCTTCTCCGGCTGCGCACATGTCTCCCAGGGACAAGTAAGTTTTTCCTCTATGCATTTGTCCCACCTAGGGGCTGCTATAAGCATCACTTGTCCCTCCTAAGAGCCAGGCACTGCTGAGCATTGCCCTGGGCCTGTGGACTCTGGACAGAGTACCTTCCAGTGACCTNTGAGGGCCCTGCCAGAGGGATCCAGCATGTGTGTGTCTACATGCTGAAGCCAGATCTTTCTTCCAGCCTCCTGTCCTANGAAGATCTTGGTCCTTGGGGATCAGGGGAAGAAGCTGATTCTAAGGAGAAGGACGTGACTCGGGGTGCAGGTACGTTGCTGGCTTGCAGCAAGTTCCCTTCTCTCTGCCCACATCCCAGCACCTTCACCAGGTATANCCTCTGGCTATGGCACTTTATGTGTTTACAACATCAANGGGCCATAAGATACTTACTTCATTCATCCATCTGAGCCTCCCATTGGTACTAACAAGTGAGTGCTTCCAGGTATTGTCCCTATTTTACAAATAGAAAGACTGAGGGCAAGAAACAGGAGNCTTCAGAGGTCCTCAGCCAGTATGGTGTACACAGACAGTGGCCCTGGGTTTGAGGCAAGACTCCCCAATTGTTACTATGTTAGTCAGTTCTTCTATAGTCAAGGACAATTCTCTAACTGTNCCTGGCTCAGCTCGTTCTAAGGGGAACATGACCATCAGTTTGTCTTAGAGTTCAGGACTTCCCATCGTGGTTCATTTTCCTCCATCACAACCCTTAGCAGCNACNGTGAGCAGGTATTGTTAGCAGAAGGGCATGGCGAAGAAACTTCTGGAAGGAGACCTTTCCCCTGCTTGGCNTTCCACTTCCCCCGTGTGTTTGGTAAAGCACTCTTTCCTCAGAAGAAGCCATCCTTAAGGGCTTGAGGTATTTTCTNGTGGTGATTTCCATTTGCTTTTCCCTGCTGACTAAAGATAGTGAGCATTTCTCCACACACTTCTTAGGTAACTGTGTGATCTCCTTGAATGAAAGTCGAGTTGAGTCCATTGCTCATTTTGAATCAGGTTATTGGTCATCTAGGCTCAGGACTTCTCTATATGTTCTAGATAGTAATCCATAATCACATATATGACTTGAAAACATTTTCTGTAAATCTCTAGGTTGCCCCTTTAATCTGTTTATAGTGTCTTTTTTCACTTAAGAGATACTGGTGGGTACTAGGAGACATACAATGGTAGCTGAGACACAGACCACCCCAGAAACTTGCAGACTAGCTGAGAAAGCAGAATACACACAAGCAGTGTGTTGAGTAGCATTGTTTGTGTGTTTGTTTTAGGTGCTGGGCAGTAAACACAGTGCTTTATGTCTGCCGATATCACTGACCTGAGCTCTCAGCCATCAGCATCTTTGAGATATAATTATTTTAGGTTATATGATGCCCATACTGTATTTTTCCTTATTACTGCCTCTAATTTTGATAGCAGACCAAGGACAAATCCAATATTATGAAGTTTTTGTGCTGTTTTTTCCCCTGAGGGTTTTGTTATTTTAGGTTCTACNTTGAGGTATTTGGTCCATTTTGCTTTACNTCTGGAAGTGGTAATAGGTAGGGACTCAGAATGGTTCCTTGACACATGAACATCCAGCTTTTCCAGAACCATTTATTTAAAAAACTGTCCATTCCTTCTGAGTGTTCTTGGAAACTTTGCTGAAATCATATGACCAAAAATGCAAAGATTTCCTTCAGGACTCTTGGTCTCCTTGCTGGTCATAAGTCTGTCTGGCTTTTCTATTTCTTCGTGAGTCAGTCTTGGTATGTTTCCTGCTTCAAGCAGTTGTTTCACTGCACCTTAGTTATCCAACTTTCTGGCTTAGAATTGTCATTGTACTCTTACAATCCTTTTGTTTTCTGAAGAATTAGTGATAATGTCCCCACTTTCACTTCTGATGTTAGGAATCTGTGCCTTCATTTATTCTTTAAAAACACATACACACATGTACATAGTGCTGTTCTTTTCAATGAANGAACTTTTAATTTACTTTCTCTATTGCTTTTCTAGTCTTCATTTCAGATGCCTCTGCTCTCCACACCTAAGCCAAGCCTTCTGTTGCCTACATTTTTTGGCTTGTCACCCTTGGTCCTCTCCTTCTACCACTGCCTCCCTTGGTTGTCTNCCACCCTAGGGCTATGGAATTTTGGCCTTAGGCTCTCTGATTTGTGTGATCTATTGTTCCTTGTTGACAAGCTCTCAAGGTAGCTAAGCTGTCTTTACATTTCCTCAGCCTACACCACTGAAAGTGGGCAATGAAAGGCTACTTGGAAAAAAAAGTGTTTTATTGAACCTAATGCTATGTCATGGAGGGAGGCAACACAGAAGTGTGTCTCCCATTTGACTCTCCAGTCTTAAACATTAGATTCTGTCTCAAGATGGTTCCCAGTCAAAGCCGTCTGATGCATGGAGAGTGACAAAATACTATAGAGTTCCTCACTGCTCATGACCCACCACACTGGAGGAGTTGCTGTCTCACCAAAGTCCTCACTGGATTCAAGGCTTAGAGAGAACTGTGGGTTTGTCCTGTGGGTGGTGCTGTCCATCTCTTTTCCCTGAAGCCACCAGGACTACCTTCTGGAGGAGGTGTCTGATTCCCCTCCTCCACCTGGAAGCATGAAGATGGAGCCAGGTAGAGTTTGCTCCTTTTCTCTGCACTGCCCTTGTTTCCCTACGTTTTGTAGCTGTCCTGNGACACTGTGTGATTTTCAATGCTCTTTCCAACATTTCTTTCTTTGGAATCGACACCATTCTTTGCTATCCTCACTCATTTCACTCACCATGTCACCAGAAGGCAGTCTCTAATCTTCCATCTTACCCTGGAAGTCTCTAAGTACCTCTTAAATTATACAGAAAGAAGAGAGTGAAATACAAATCAAAGTTACAACAGCATAAACTTTTAGCCAAATAATTTTTAATGTATTGGTCTCTCAAATGAGACTCAACNTTGACTGGAGAGATTTTCTCACAGTCTGGAGACTCTCCAGTTCATATGCCCTGCGAGTTTAAATATGGAGTCATGAACAGATGTTACAATAAATACCAGCTTCTCCAACTGACTCCTTGCNAATCATTAAGGTTTTCATTTTTCTCTTTAGTTTCAAGCTATTCTCTAGCTTCAAGCTACTGTCCAGCATCCTTTCATGTTCCCCTGCAAGGCTCCTGTGAGTATTTCTATACAGCAGGTCCCATGGTGACAGACACTCCCTGCTTCTGATTCTCTGGGAATTCCATCACTGCTCCCTCACTTTTGCAGGCTGGTGCTTCTGGGTGCAGTATCCTGGTTTTTCTTCAGTACTTTGCACACTGCAGCTGGAAAGGGGCCTTTGTCATCCCATTTTCCCTCTTTGTAAGCTGAATAGGTGGGAGGGAAAAGGTCTGGGGCCATGGAAAGCCACCATGGGACTTGTGTGTGTCTACAGGAGCTAGAGACTAGGGAGGCAGCAACCTTGATGGAGTCCCCCTGATTCTTCCCTTCCTGAAGTTGACCTGGGTCACATTCCTTGCCAAATAAGTACTCAGTGAACTCAGTGCTTGGTGCTGTGGGGGCACTCCTGGTGAGGGTGCTGGCAAAGTCCAGCTAGACATGAATTATAAGAGCTGTGGTGTCAGA
>LZPO01117039.1:131533-143898 GCA_001675575.1 Neotoma lepida
ATCATGTGTGCATTTATGCACTAAGCACCTCTACATGTGATCAAGGCTCTGTCCACAGCATCGAGCACAGTAAGGTGACCATCTCAGCAAGAGAGGGATGNGGTATGTTGTGGNACAAAAGGGAAAAGACAATGAGAAGAGGAATGAGAAGGAGAGGTGCATGTGCTTAGCTCCACATNTGACTAGGAACTGAAGAACAGGGGAACAGGGGAAGTGGGTACCAAGTGGTGTCCCTGTGCTGGGCTGAGGTGACTGNTGACGTTCCGCTGCTCTGTCTTCTTCCCCAGGCTGTACTCCAAGCATCTCTCCCTTGGGCTTCCAGCCAGAGCTTAACAGAGCCATCACTGCCCTGGCATCAGCACTTTCTCAGGCACGAGAATCACCAGTTGGGGCCAGCAGAAAGGTGAGAGGCCACTAGAAGCAACTGAATGCACTTGTATGAGCAGGACAGCTTGCCAGTCACCCTCGCCCTGTGGAGCTAAGTGATGAATGCACTTAGGGAACCTATGATGCATGCATGTACCTGTGTGTGAGCAAAACAGACTGCCTTTGGAGCTAATTGAGACCCATAGATACATCATGCATGCACATATCCATAAATAATATACACCAGTAANCGCATACATATGCACACTTACATATTCCCTGGGACCTTGTTCTCCCATTTGGCCTTAAACTCTGATCAGAAACCCCAGGGTTCCATTTGTGCTTGTTGACAACACTCTGTTCTTCCCAGGCCTCTAGTCAACATGATGAGCAGTTTTCCTTCACCAGTCAGAGGGACTCACCCATGATGGGACAGCCTCCATTCNATGACCAGGAACCCCAGAGCATAAGGTGGGGCAGGACTGGCCTGATGGTCCATGCAGAGGTGCTTCTAGGGACAACTTTTAGATCTCTGACTATGACCATCTTATCTTTCACAACACAACTTGGTTTGAAGCCTTAAGGCATTCAAANCCAGCTACAAGGTTTGGAGATTCTTTATGCCCACCGAGGCCATCCATGTTTGTTAAGGATGTTCACTGACTGACCTTGGAGACTGAGCCCACTTGGCTCTGGCAGAACCCAGACTTCATGTTTCAGCCTACTAATTCTTTTTTTGTTATCATATCTACTGAATTTCTCCATGAGGATCTCTCATTACCCTTCTCCTAGTCCCACCCAGGGCCTATGTTGAGCTCATTTGTTTATGTAGACTGGATTTCTCTATTTATCTGTTTATTATATCTGTTTATTATGTGTATGGGGGAGGGTGTGCCACATGTGTACCACGGCACATGGACAGAGGTCAGAGAACAACTTGTGGTAGACAGTCAGTTCTCTGCTTCTACCATGTGGGTTCCAGGGACTGAAGTCAAATTGTTGGACTTGGTAGTGAGTACCCTTACCCACTTAACCATCTCACTGGCCCAATTTATCTACATGATCTGTGTTTACCTTCATCTGCTTTTAATGACCATGAGTGGTAACAACTGTTGACTGATGACATGCACATGGTGATAAATTAATGCTTTATATACTATCCAGTTTAATCCTCACAACAATCATAAAGAGTAGATACTGCCACTACCTTTATTTTAAAGGTGAGGACACTGAGTCTCACAGAGGTTAAGTATCATGGATTGTGAGTACATAAGTCTCAAGACCCAAACACATGGAAGGTTGGCCCAAGTCTCCCCTCTAGCCTTTCATGGAGGCCATAGTCATCCTCCCTTTAAAAAGCACCCACTATTGAGTTTCCTCAGTGAAGAGGCCTACAAAGTGAACAAATAGCTAACATCTCCTGCAGGCAGGGGAAAGAGTCTGGATTCTCCTGTTAATACAGTGATTCTCAACCTGTAGGTCGCAACCCCTTGGGAAGGTCAAATGACCTTTTCATAGGGGTCACCTAAGACCATCGGAAAACACAGATATTTACATTATGATTCAAAACAGTAGCAAAATTATAGTTATGAAGTAGTAATGAAAATAATTTTATGATTGAGAGTCACCACAACATGAGGAACTGTATTAAAGGGTCACANCCTTAAGAAGGTTGAGAGCCACCACCCTAATATCATGGGACCTAGTCCTTAAGGACCTCGGACTCTAGTGATAGAGGACACGTAAATGGAAGAAAAGCTAAGGCTCTGGGGATTCAGATTTCTGACTGGACTCTGCTCCAGGTGTTGTGTACCCTAAGAAAAAACTTTCTCCAGCAAGTTATCTTAGAGACTAGAAGGATAATCTCGTGCATAAGCACGTATCCTTATCCTTGATGCAGGATGCTGTGAGGTGTGGTGACATGCANCTGTAATCCCAGCATTTTGGAGGCTGACAAAGGAGGAGATCATACTGAGTGTGAGGCCAGCCTGAGCTACCTCACACCTATTTAATTGCTACCTATTTAANATAGGAACACCTTATCTTAAAATAAGAAAAAAAATCCTAAAGATGAAGTCAGAAAGAACTGGTCTGACAGTGCAAAAACGCTAAGGCAGGGAATATATGTACAAAAGAGAGAGCTCTAGTTTAAAGATATCTCAAGGTTCAGCAAAAGGCCAACGCCNATGGGATCATTTGAGAAGGGCATTTAAATAAAGGGGGGATATTAAACTGCCACAATGAATGGAAGGTGTTCCTTGACAAAGACATCAGATGAGAAAGCTGAGGTGTGGCTCACGCGTGACCTTCCGAAAGGATCATGATTTTGTAGCTAGCCCCACCCCTCTCATCTCAATGCCCAGAAGGACATCTGGAATCTATGGAGAGCATAATACTGCTGGAAGCTTGAGAGCAATAAAGGAGGAGGGAGGACACATAAAGACAGGGCAGGGTGTGTGACCATGTGTCAATGTGATCACAGGGCCATAGTTTCCCTCCCAAGCCTGGAAGGATTCATAGAGAAGAACCACCTGAGCCAGTCCCTGGGCAGTAGTGAGCAATGGCCATTGCTTCATGCAGTTCACACTGAGGTGGGCTGTCCTACTGCATGTAGAACTTAAATGGGACCTTTCTTTCCCTCATCCATAGGCCCCAGAAGCCCCCAGAACCTCTCCAGATTCCCAAGCAGGACATTAAAGGAAGGGATGCTCAGATACCAAGTCCCGAGAAGGGGATCCTTGGGGCTGGACTCAGACATAGACCTGATGTTGAGTTGCAGGTAGGTACAGCCCTGGAACTCAGGCCAAGTTCTCCACCCACCTTGCCCTACCCAGGGTTCTGTGTGTCCCTCTATCCTCCCTCTCAACCCTGCTCATTACCTAGTCACTTTGCAAATCTGGAAGACAGAAATCAAGCACAATTTTGGAGAAAAAGTGGCAAGAGGAGATATTTTATGACCAGAGAATACTAGCCAGGGGAATCATCCATTTAACCAACATGTATTTAGTAACTGGCTACAATATTCTCAAGGACAGGAGATGGAAGCCTATAAGACTTAAAAGAATTTCAGGCAATGAGATAAATATTTCAGCTTCCACACACAAGTTAGGTCATTTGTGCTTTTGTGTCTGTTGTATTGTACTTCACACAATGTCCTTCAATTTCAGCCATATGATGGAAACATTTTGTGGCTGGTAATATTCATATATACAAATATAACATTTTATTTATTGATCTATCAGTGGACACCTAGGTTGATGCTGTTATAATATTCAACAAACACAAGAGTGTAAATGTGTTTTCCTTTTTTTTTCTTTAAATTTTCTTCTTCTCTCATATATTACATCTCAACCTCAGTTTCCTGGGTCCCTCCACTCCTCCCAGTCTCCCTCACCTCCTCTTTGCCCCAAATCCACTCCTCCTCTGTTTCACTTCAACAAAAACAGCAGCCTTCCCAGGGATATCAACCAAACATGGCATAACAAATTATAGTAAGCCTCATATCAAGGCTGGATGAGGCAACCTGGTAGGAGGAAAAGGGTCCCAAGCACAGGCAAAAGAGTCACTGATACCTTCCTCTCCCACTGTTAGGAGTCCCACAGGAAAACACCAAGCTATACAACCATAACATACATGCAGAAAACCTAGCTTAGACACATACAGGGTCTGTGATTGTCACTTCAGTCTCTGTGAGCCCCTATGAGTCCTGCTTAGCTGATTTTGTGGACCATGTTCTCGGGATGTCCCCCTCATCTTCTGCAAGGTTCCCCTCCTCTGCCTAGTGTTTGGCTGTGGGTCTCTGTACCTATCTGCTCCCACCTGCTGCTGGGTGATGCCTCTCTGACGATAATTAGGTTAGGCACTGATCTATGAGTATAACAGAATATCATTAGGAACCATTTCATTGACTTTTCTTTGACAATTGTGTTTGGTTCTGTACTGGGTGTCTGAGCTGTCCATCCTCTGGTTCCTGATCATCCAGGCAGTGTCAGGCATGGGTTCCCTCTTGTGGCATGGGCCTCAGTTGGACCAGTCACTGGTTGNCCATTCTCATAAGTTCTGTGCCACCATTACCCCAGCACATCTTTCAGGCAGGACAGATTGTTGGTTGAAAGTTTTGTGGCTGGGTTGATGTCTCACTGCTGGGAGCCTTGCCTGGCTATAGAAGACGGCTAGTTCAGGATTCATATCCCCCATTACTAGGAGACTTCACTAGAGTCACTCTTGTAGTTACAGGGAATTCCCACTGCACTAGGTTTATACATCAATCCCAAATGTCCCCTAATTCCAGCTGTCTTTCCCAATACTCTCTCTCTCCATACCCACTACCTGTCCCTCCTGTTCCCATCTGCACCCATCCACAGTCAACCCACAAAATCTATTCTAATTCCCCTTCCCAGGGAGATCCATTTGTCTCCTTTTGAGCCCTCCTTGTTACTGAACCTCTCTGGGTCTGTGGACTTTAGCATGGTTATCCTTTTCTTAACAGCTAATGTCTACTTATAAGTGAATACATATCATGTTTGTCTCTCTGGGTCTGGGTTACCTCACTCAGTATGATTTTTTTTCTAGTTCCACGAATTTGCCTGCAAATTTCATGATGTCATTGTTTTAAACAACTAAGTAATACTCTATTGTGTAAACATTTCCATCTTCCTTATCCATTCTTCATTTGAGGGACATCTGAGTTGTTTCCAGTTTCTGACTATTATTAATAAAGCTGCTATGAACATAGGTGAGCAAATATCTTTGTGGTAGGATGAACTGTCCTTTGGGTATATGCTCAAGAGTGGTATAACGGGTCTTGAGGTAGACAAATTCCCAATTTTCTGAGGAACCATCATATTGATTTCCATAGTGGTTGTACTCCTATCAGCAATAGAGGAGTGTCCCCTTTGCTCCACATCATTGCCAGCGTGAGTTATCACTTATCAATCTTAGCCGTTTTGACAGGTATAAGATGGAATCTCAAAGAAGTTTTGATTTGCATTTCCCTCATGTCTAAGGATGTTGAACATTTAAGTGTTTTTCAGAAAGTTGAGATTGCTCTGTTGAGAATTCTCTGTTTAGATCTGTACCCCATTTTTTAATTGGATTATTTGGTTTATTGATGTCCAGTTCCTTGAGTTCTTTATGTATTTTGGATATTAGTCCTCTGTTAAATGTGGAGTTGGTAAAAATCTTTTCCGATTCTGTAGGCTGCCATTTTGTCCTACTGACAGTGTCCTTTGCCTGGCAGAAGCTTTTCAGTTTCACAAGGTTCCATTTATTGATTGTTGTTCTTAGTGTCTGTGCTTTTGATGTTCTGTCCAGGAAGTTGTCTCCTGTGCCAAATGATTCCTCACTTTCTCTTCTATCGGGTTCAGTGTATAAGGTTTTATGCTGAAGTCTTTGATCCACTTGGACTAGAGTTTTGTGCAGGGTAATAGATATGGATCTATTTGCATTCTTCTACATGCAGATATCCAGTTAGACTAGAGCCATTTGTTGAAGATGCTTTCTTTTTTCCATTGTGTACTTCTGGCTTCTTTATCAAAAATCAGGTGTCCGTAAGTGTGTGGATTTACATCTGGTGTAGGTGTTTTTCAGCAGAATGGTTTTGGTACCTTAGGATATATTCCCAAAAGTGGGATTGCTGGATCATATGGTGGATCCATTCCGGAGTGGAGTGGTTTTTTGTTTTATTTTTGAGGAGCCTCTAGAGTGTTTTCCAGAATGGATGAATTCATTCTCATTGCCACCAACTCTGTGTAAGACTTGCCTTTTCTCTGTGTCCTTTCCAGCAATGTGATTTTCGTCACTTTGGAGTTGTGTTTGTTGTTTGTTTGATGTTGTATTGATTTCTTCATGTATTTAAGAAACTAAGTCTTTGCCAGACCAATGAATTATCCGATTCTCCCCCCTGTGCTGGAGGTTGCATCCTCACTCTGTGGATCGGCTCCTCTGCTATAAAGAAGCACGTCTGGGGCTTTATTGGGTTGTTTTTGTTGCCTGTGTTTTGGGGAGCATCTCCAAAACTCCTAACCCAGTCTATGTCCTAAAGCATCTCCAGNCCCCATGTTTTCCTCTACTGCTTTTACGGTTTCAGGCTACATTTAAGTTTCCATTCTACTTTGAATTTCTTTTTTAGGGTAAGGACAAGGAGCCAGTTTGTTTCTTTTGTGTGTGAATATACCATTTTTCTTTCTCTGATATTTATTCTTTCTGCCTCTGTCAAAAACCAATTGGCTTTAGGTACATGAGTTTTTTCTAGATTCTTTGTTTTGTTTCTTTGGTCCATTCATGGTTATGTCTGGTTTAAAAATTATTATTATTTTGTTTTTGAGATTATAATAGTTACATTTCACCCTTCCTTTTCCTCACTCCAAACTCCTCCATATACCCCTCCCTGCTCTCATTCAAATTTATGCCCCCTTTTTTCATTAATTGTTGCTGCTGACATATATGTGTATGATTATATATGTTTATATATTTCTAAATATAACCTATTCTGTCCATATAATATTACTTGTATCTATGTTTTCACTGGACAGCTGATTGATGTGCTCTTTCCTTGAGAAGATCCACCTCTCCAATTTCTAGCTTTCCTCAGTTGCCTATAGTTATTTGTGTAGGGTTGAGACCTCATGGGCTTTTCCATGTCTAGCTTGGCATGCTTGTTGGTATCCTCCTTGTTCAGCTCCTGATTGGGGAGTCATGTTGGTGAGATTGTCATGTAGGGGTAGCTTCTGACATTACTACATAATCTCATAGCAAACTCCTTAATCCTCTGGCTCTCACAATCCTCTCATCCCCTCTTTGGAAATGGTCCCCAAGCCTTAGATATAGGAGTATTTTGTAGATGCACTCATTGGGACTGGGCTATACAACTCTACATTTTGATTAGTTGTGGCTTTCTGTGGTAGTCTCTGTTGCAAAGAGAAGTTTTTTTGCTTTGGAAAGTATGGACACTTTATCAATGTTAATTTTTCTAATTTATGAACATGGGATCTCTCTCTCTCTCTCTCTCTCTCTCTCTCTCTCTCCGTGTGTATGTCCATTCTCTTCTATTGTTTTCATTGATATTTTTCAATTTTCATTATAGAGATCATTCATACACTTGGTTAAATTTATCCCTAGGTATTTGATTAATAGATACGTGAATGAGATTTCTTTATGATTTTTTTATATTTACAGTTGGTTTTGTTCTCTTTCTCTCTTTCTCTCTCTCTCTCTCTCTCTCTCTCTCTGTGTGTGTGTGTGTGTATGTGTGTGCAGGTGCACAGTTGCCACAGAACATGAGTGGAAATCAGAAGACTGTAGTTACAGAAAGCTGTGAGTCACCATGTGAATGCTGGGAATCAAACTCATTTGTCAGTTTTGAAGCAGCTTCTCACTTTGTAGCCAGGCTGGCCTTGAATGCATGGCAGTACTCTTGCTTCAGGGTCCTGAGTTCTGGAATTACAGGCATAAGCCATTATACCTGGCTTAGCTTCTTGTCTAGTATCTACTCTACAACAACTTTAGCCAAAATTCAGTAGCATCATCTGCTCTGTCAGGAAGTCTAAAACATTTCTTTTCCAGGTGGGTACACTGCCACACCTCCACCACGTGGGTTCTATTAAGCAGGAAGACTCTGCAGTTGCGGCCCTTGATGATCCCTCAATGCTGGGAAGAATACACAGGCCCTGGGTGACCTGCTAACCCTGGCCCTTAATTATCCCTTTCTCTAGCATCTTCTTCCACTTCCCAAACAAATCCCATGCTGCCAAACTTAAGCTACTTTCCACAGCAACTCAAACATCTATTTAGACACCATTTGTGTCTAAGTTATTGTGAAATAACTTCTTACCTTGTGTGTCTGTCATTCTTGATAGACTACAAACTCATAGACATTCACTAATGGAGTCCAAAAACTGAACATTGCCTTAATACACAATAGGTGTTCAGTAAGCATCTCTTTTCAGAATTTTAAAAAGGTTTATTTTTTGAGTATGAGTATGTTGCCACATGTATGTCTGTGTATCATGTGCATGCCTTATGTCCACGGAGTTCAGAAGAGGGCATCGGATTACTTGTAACTAGCCTATGCACAGTTGTAAGCCACTACATGAGTTCTGGGAATTAAACCTAGGTCCTCTGAAAAAGCAACAAGTGCTCTTAACTGCTGAGTCAATCTCTCCAGCCCCTCAATAAGTATGTATTTATTGATGAGTGAATGAATGAAGAATGATATANAGNCAGGTAGGTAGAGTGGGAGTAGATATATGGGTGGGTAGATGGAAACAGATAGAGTGATGGGTGAGAAGGTGAAAGGATGGATAAATGAGTAGATGGCTGGCTGGTAGATGGATATGTAAAGGGATAAATGGATGAACAGTGGGTGAATGGATGGTGAGCTGAGTGAATAGGCAGGTAGGGTGGGTGGATGGATGGATGGATGGATGGATGGATGGATGGACAGCTAGCTGGATAACCCTCTCATGTCTCTGGCTTTTATAAAATGCTGCTCTCTTTTGCTTATGCTCTCTTTACCCCCACTCTCCACCAGGTATCTCCTGTCCATTTTGAAATATTCAGTTGAAATTTCCTCCCCCTGACCTCACTTCTAGGCTAGATGTCCTTTTTGCTCCTGCAGTCTAGCACATTCCTTTACCATANTCTTTCCTGTAGGTCTGGGTTAACTCATCAGGTTCTGAGCTGCCTGGAGATGAGGCTCAGTGATCGANCATTTTTNTGAAGAGCCTAGACTTAGTTCTTCAACACCAAATACAGTCACCTGCTGCTTTCAGTGGCACACATCTATTGCCCAGTCTACTGTGGTACCCAAGGAAGGAGCTGTTGAANCCAAAATTTCAAAGCCAGTCTTGGAAACNTAACAATGATGAGNGCTACATGAAAGAAAGAAAACAAATAATTTTTCTGTATTCTAGAAAAAGACATGGCAGGTGGAAGAAGCTCTGGATGAGCTGAATGAGGAGTTCTTTTGGCTCAGTGNTCAAGCCTTGGAGCTCCAGAAGAAGGATGACAAANTGGACCGACNCCCCCTAGGGGAAGACAACACCTCTGCNGTAAGCCAAGCCAGTGAACACTTCAGCTCCTNCAGTGACTACAGGGAGATCTTGNGGGACCAGAGCCCCTTGCACAGANATGGGTTATGACNAGAACATCTAGTAGCCATGGCTCTGTGCTGCATTTTGTTTGGCACATGAAAGGCTGAGTGAGGAAGACCAAGGGCTGGGGCTGCAGATGGAGAGCCTACACCATGAAGTTGGGATATAGCTTTCTAAGGATATTCATAGCTAGAAAGACTATTGTAGAAGTACAAGAAAGATAATAGAAATAGCTGTCCTACCAGGTTCAGTGGAGGCAGAAAACCAACACGGGTCAACATGTGAAGGCATTTGCTGTGGAAACCGGTGAATGCGATTCCTGGAACCAGATGGTAGAAAGAAAGAACTGACTCCTGCAAGTTGTCCTCTGATCTCCATCACATACAATAGTAAGACACATGTGCGAATGTGCACACCCACATACACACACACACACGGAAGCCAGCCTTGGCTACATAGCAAGTACCAGACCAGCCTGGTACTCTGCTTCAAAAGATTGTTGTAGATGTTGCCTAGCCAATGGAGCCTGTTTCCAGTCCCAGGGGCTCTCCATGATTTGTATCTTCTGAGTTGTCCTGGCATGACTGGTGTCTCTAGAGGTGGAGACATAGGAAAACTACAGAAAAACAAGATGGGGGTGTGTGTGATCATGCAGTGAGTGAATCTGCANAGAGCACAGCACTGTCTGTNGAAGTGGAGACCAGTGGAGGGTCTGGTTCCTCTCTGACCTCTCTTCCTCTGCCTCAGTGGGCAGCTGTGAAGCTAGTTCCACCTGTGGAGTACCAGGTACAGGATGCTGCCCTCATCCTCAGCTACAGGGAATGACAGAAGATGATTCAGTGAGGACAAAGGGACAGGGGAGCTTCATTCTTATGAAATAGTCACTAAAAATATACCTAGATGTGAGGAAGGAACAAACAGGTTGAGGCAAAGGATATACTACGGATGAGCTTTACCTATTCAGTAATTATTCCCAATGATTATACCAACTGCATAGTGACTTAATTGACTGTTATCTAAACAGGGGATGCTGTTTCCATGAACTGATGATGGGCCCTAGTGGAATCTCTAGATACACTCTTGAGAGTGAGGGGATGCTGGTAGCCACAGAGTATCAGCATGACAAAATGCAACAGGAAGTGAGAACTCTTGAAGTTCACTTCTCTTTGTTTTACATCTGTCCTGTCCTAAAGGGCACACNGGCGCTGATGCTGGAGGTACAAAGGATCCACCTGGCTCAGAGGATTGAGGACCTGGAATGGGAGCTGTCCCTGCTCCTCCAGACTTCCACTAGCAGCTCAAGAGCAGAAGGGAGCCAATCCAGCCACAGTGCTAGCCAGGATGTTTCCGAGTCACCATGGATGCAAAGGTGGCCACCTGTAGGATGTACTTTCTACGCCAAGGACACAACTACATCCCCGTGTTAGCAAGGAGTTGGTTCTTGAGGCTGAGGTCTATGCTGGCTTAGGAGTGCTTCTTTGGGAACACTCAGATTTCTGTCAGAAGCTGACCTCAGCATGTGCTGAGGTCTGCTTTGGTCCTTTGGGGTGAGGGACAATAAAGTTACCTAGGATGAAGAAATCAGTGAATGCTCCCAGCATCCTGTCTTTAAAACAATGTTCACAGTGTCCTATAGTCTGAGTTTATGCTGTCTAAAGGTTGCTCGAGGCGCTGGGCCCAGGGTAAGAAGCGTTGTGGGTAGGGATCTGGAGTGTAAGTACAAAAAGGTCTATCTACATCCCACTTTCCTTCTTACATTTCTACTGAGTTTCTAATGTTCTCATGCACTTTCTGGAGGCCCAAGCTGCCACTTCCCATTCTGGCTACAGTGGCCTCCTGGATGTCAGAGAGTAGGTGGTATCCAAAGGCTGGGCCTCCTGAGCTGTACTGAAGGCCTCCAATGCCAGAGACTCCTGAGGATAGACAGAGTGACTGACACACTGCAACTCTCAGCTCTCTGCCTCCTGAAATTCCATCCTTGGTACCTTCTATGTTTTTTGAGACATCCCTTCGTGGGCCGGGCCTTCTCCATTGTATTGTCCTATGTAGAACCACATCGTCCTAGACCTACACCAGAGGCATACATCGCCATCCACGCCCTTCTCTGTCTCCACCTGTATGTGATTCCCACATTAGTTATCTACACCATGTGAACCCACCTTCTGGATGACTTCCTCAAAGTAGAGTGTGTCTTCCCTCTTTGGGGATACACACACACACACACATTCACACACACACACACACACACACATTCACACACACACACATATGAACTTACATGGATGTTCATACACAACTACATACAGTCTCCCATAGGGACACAGAGACAAACATAAACATACTCATGAACTCACATGATCACACAGAAACTCACACTCAAGTGACCCACAGACCCTGTGTGAATGCAGTTGATGTCAGGCACNGCCTCTAGGCAGATTGGATCACTAAGTCACACCAGGAAGCCACAGTGCCACGTAGGGACAGTACAAATCCTACCATGGTTTCATATTCCTTATGATTCTAGCACTCAGGCTGAGGCAGGAGGATTATGAATTTGAGGCCAGCCTTGTTTACATAGCAAATTCAAGGATAATCTAATTCTGCTTAAAAGGAAAGGAAAAAGTGTAGAATCGGCACTGACATTGTGAATAAACCTGAACATAAAGAGAGGCTTAAAGTTGAAGGACACCAGGCTTTGGTCACAGCTCTTAGCAACAGGGTCAAGGAGAAGCTAAACTGAGCCAGGCTTCGGTTGTGGAAGGAAGGGTCTTGGCTAGATACAGGAAGGAAGGAGCTTTTCATGCTNGTGATACATCTGGAAAAAGAATGACAGTCACACCATGGTATTGTCTAGGAGGGGTCACCTGGGCTCCCTTAGGAAGAGGATTCCACAGAAGGATGTGCATG
>LZPO01117039.1:144318-158374 GCA_001675575.1 Neotoma lepida
TAGAACAGATAATATATTAATAGTGACAGAAAAAGGAGTTGTCCTCCTCTTCCTTCTCTTTTTCCTTCCTCTCCTTTCTGAGTGCCATGAGGTGACCTGCTCTTCCATACCTTTCTGCCATGATGTTCCACCTCAACACAGGCTCAGGAAAACAGAGGCAAGAGACCCAACCATGAGGCAAAATAAACTATTGTTCCTGGTAGGTTGTTCGTATCTGGTTTTNTACTACATTGCTGCATAGTGACCAAGACAGAGCGCAGGTCACTAAGGAAGAGAGAGACTATTAAGTCCTCCTTGGAGAGTGGGGGGTTCTGCTGAGCGTAGCGCCTCTCTGCTTTCCTGACTGATACCNCTTTCTCAGAAATGTCATCACTGCTCTCTGCAGAAATGTATGAGTTTGTTCCCTTAGAAGAAGCAAATTCATGGGCTGGACAGGACAGTCACACTGCTCCCAACACAGCCGGAACTACGGGAGGAAACCATCGGAAAAACAAATTAGGATTCATTCTGAGAAGAGCTCACTTACTGAAGTAACGGTGCATCCATCCAGACCTCAGTCCAAGACCACCTCTGGTGGGTCCCAGTCAACTACCAGGCCAGCTGTTACTCAGCAAAGCCAGCGGCCTGCTCCCTTTCACAGAGGGGCCAGCGTGGTAGTGGCTGGATACTGGCCCAGGTAGACTCAGGTCTCCTCTTCAGCAGTCCAGAAACACAGGGGACATGCACCAGGGACATGCACCAGGGATATGCACCAGGGCTGCAGGACTAGGCCCCTGCATCAGGAGGAGAGTGATCTCAAGGAGATGGCAGGAAGACATTGAGCCTCCTCCTCCAGAGTAGGCAAGAGAATGANCAGGATCGTGTTTGCATGCAGCCTCTGCCTCTAGGACCTAAGCATCTGTATTTCTGACAATCCTACAGAATACCCAGCTGAGGGCCTGACTTCAAACCCCAGGTCATAGGCCTGGTAAGGACTGTTAATTTGTCCTTGAGTCAAATTTAAGAGTAAAGAATGCCACCAGAAGGATAGTATAGTCTAGAGGGACATTTACTTAGAACAGCCAGGCAGTCACAGATTCTGTGTGTTCCTGAGTTCAAACCACTGGCCAGATTCCCCAACCCCAGTACAAAGTAGGCAGCTATGTGTAAACCTGACTTCAGTGTGTCAGAGCTGCCAAGAGATCCAGAAGCAAGCCCAGTGCCTCCGAATCGCCTAGCACAGGCTGCACTGGACTTAACCCACATATCCTTGAAAACAATCACTCCTCCTCCCTACTGGAGCCTTCTGGATACTAGGCCTGAGCTAGAGCTTTAAGTGCTTGGTTGTCTCATTCTTAGGTAAATGTTAGTTGTTCAGTAGCACCATGCTCTGTAGACCTTCAAGAGCCACAGTGACCAGCTGTCACTNGTAAGTGGCAGGTTTGTATTCTAGCAACACGACGGCAAAGCCCATGTTCTTGTAGAAGAGTAGCCCATAACAATGGATTTAGCTCATAGGTTTGGAAGCCCCGGATTAGGAGGTCACATCTGTTTGGCCTCTGCCAATGACTTCATGGGAGATGGCTCCGTAGTGGCTAGAAGATGTGTGACAAGATTGCATCATGAAATAGGAAGCCAATGAGAGTCAGAGACTAAATTTGCACTTTTATACCAACATGCCCTAGTGAAGACTGACTAAAATCCTCAAGAACAACATTAGCCACCCCAGAGGGAGACAATTTTTGGATCTAATCACCTTCCATCTCTCTTGAAGGCTCCACCCTTCAAAACTCCCACACACTGAGGACCTACTTCCAGCATGTGAAGCTTAAGGTAAACACTCTAATCATATTAAACCATATCAAGGCTCAAGCATTTGTCCTTGCATTCCAGGAAGCAGGGGGCAGAGGTTCAAATCCAGCTCCAGCTCTTATGTGGCTCATGACCTCAGTCAAATTCATCAACCTCCTATGCCTTTGCTTTCTCATCTCTAAGTGTGCACAGTGGCAGAGGCCACCTCACAGGCTGGTGGGGAGGGCTTTATGAGGAATGCACAGCTTGCAGAATAGTCTCAGCATGTAGATCACCCAGATAAATATAAGCTGTTACTATTTTATTTGATTTGTATTAAAAACCCATTCAAGGAGTATTTTTAATTGGGAATCTACTATCTATAAAACACTATTCCAGTACCAGGCCTGCCCTCTTCAAGACTACAAGCTGACACGTAAGTGGATTGTGGTGAGTGTCACTGTGTGTGATCCAACTAACCTCAAAATCTAAATCCTCTTGCCTCAGCTACCCAAGTGTTTAGATTTTAGGTTATGAGCCACCAGGTCCGGGTGCATATCATTTTTTAAGGACACGAAAAGATGGTGGAATCGTAGAGAAGGCAGAATCTAACAGGCATCAGGAAACCCTTTGTTGAACGAGTTGATAGTCAAACTGGATTTAGATTTCCCCAAATCCAAGACAAAAGTTTCCAGGCAGAGGGAACAGTGTGATCCAGAGCCCAGGGCCCCCAAAGTGGAACACATCTCAGGAACGATGGCTTGGTGTAGTTAATGGTGTGAGCATTTGGGAGCATGAGGATAAATAGAGGATGAAGAACATAAGGAGTCATATTGAGTGAAGCCAATAACACATAGCACTGGGTCTCTGCGCAGGGAGGAGCCTAGAATATGATGGTTCAGAGGAACCTGCAGGCAGCCCATGGAAAATGCCACGAAACTAGAATTTCACTCGTACGAAGAAAGAAGGAGCAAAGGAAGAGGTTGGATATGAGATAGTCTGTATAGTCAGAGTATTCATTTAAAACAAATTAAGAAAGGAGATGGAACATGGGAGAGGGTGATTCTGATTTTGAGCCCAGGCCACTGGGAAGATGATGGTTCCACGACCAAGAAAAGCCATCAGGAGGATAGCAAGGCTAGTGATACTGGTGCTAAGGTCATCATCTTGCGTGTGTCTCACAACTCCCAGCTGGAAGGCTGGGCCTGCATGCAGCTCAGCAGAGAGGATGTGCAGGATAAATGGTCAACCGTATTGTTAGTGGAGGGGAAGGTATAGGAACAAAGGTGGGATCTACATGGAATGAGACATGAGGAACCAGGAGTGAATTGGATTCAGAGCCCAGATTAATGGGGAAGGAATAGGAGAAAGAAGGTCCCATCAGTCCAAAGCATGATGGCGACTAGGAAAGACACAAAGATTTGGGGGAAATCATAAGGCCTCACTAAGTCTCACATCTTAGTAAACTCACATTCGAGAGATTTCCTGAAAGTGAAGAAGCCAGATCAGGAAAACATATCTTCAGGAACTCAAAGATTATCATGGCATCATGACTTTCCCTTCCCTGTCCCTTTCATATCAATGTGCTCCCTTCCCATGTCCTTAGTCTCTATAGTTAGGGCTACAATGACCTAGAACTTGACTTGTTTTCAGTTTCAAAGTTTCTATTCTTATAAATATCTCTGGAAAAAAAACTGGACATGTTTCTGCACCCAAAGGCTCGAGGAATCCTTACTTAAGAGCTCAATGTCTCCCTTTGCTTCTAAGCCAAGTAGCACCTACGCTGGCCAGGTCTGCTGGGCTCAGGACCTCAACTATGGTTTAGTGAATGGATCCAGTAAGGTCTTTGCCCTGGAATCCTAAGCTGGTGGGAGAGACAATCACACATCAAATAATGCTTCCAGTGAGGTGGTCATGGATCACAAAATCCCTGCCTGTGAGATGATCACTTTCTAATATCCCCTTCTATGATAATTATCACCAAGTAAGTAACTCCTCCAAAGAGATGGCCACTGATCAGATATGCCACCGCCCTCCATGAGAGGATCATTTATCAGATAATGCCTCCAATGTGGGGAGATGCAATTGTGATCAGGGTTCTGGAGCTGAGACCTAAGTCTTTACTAGGATAGGTCCTAGGTCTGTGGAGAGTGTCAGGATCAAGCCCTATAAAAAGGGAATATGTTTCCAACTAAAGAAAGATATCAAGCTGGAGATGGGACTAGGGCCATATTCTCCCAGCAGTAGAGTCCCAGAAGAGGCTTTAGGCCTATATGTGGCTTGTGGAAAGCTCACTAATAAGGTCAGATTTGTGTTTTCTGCTCTGCTGTCTTAGTATCCCACTTTGTTCATTAAGAGGATAAGCACATGTGGAAAAGAATAACAGCTTCAGTCTGTTGGACTTCACAGCCCTGGAAACCAGAAGCCATGCTCTTTGATTCATTGTCCATTTTGTTTTCTATCTTCTCTCACTGGAAATCAAGTTCCATAGTTTGTGCCTGTTTGATAATTGTTACATCCCAGCACCTAAAGATACTGCTTGTGGTGGCTTGAATGAAAATGGCCCCCACAGGCTCAGAGGGAGTGGTACTATGTGAAAAGATAAGGATGTGTGGCCTTNTTGGAGGAAGCATGACACTGGGGGTGGGCTTCAAGGTTTCAAAAGCTCAAGCCATATTTAGTGTCTTTCTCTTCCTGATGACTACAGATCTGGATGTAGAACTCTCAGCTACTTCTCTAGCACCATGTCTGCCTGCACACTACCATGTTCCCCGGCTTGATGACAATGGACTACATCTCTAAACTGTTAGCCAGCCGTAGTTAAATGTTTTTCTTTATAAGAGTTGCTGTGGTCATGGTGTCTCTTCACAGCAATAGAACATTGACCAAAACACTTCTAGAATTGAGTAGGTATTTATATGTGCCTAAAGAGAAGGCACAGAGACCCACTTATTCAAAGGCTCAGGAATCCCATAAAAACACTAACCTGGAAGCCATAATTTAAGTGCAGAAGACCTGGTATAGACCTTTGCGGGTGCTGTACATTCTGCTTCAGTCTCTGTGAGTTCATATGAGCTCTGCTCATGTTGATTTAGACAACCTTGTTTTCTTGGTGTCCTNCATCCCTTCTGGCTCTTACACTCTCTATTTCTTCTTCTGATGGTTTCCCTGAGCTCTGAGGGGAGAGATTTGATGGTTTATGTTTTTCTTTATAAGTTAAATGCTTTCCTTTATAAGAGTTTCTGTGGTCGTTATGTCTCTTCCCAGCAATAGAACATTGACTAAGACACTGTTAGCATTGAGACAACCCATTTAGGGCTGAACGTTCCAAAGTCTCTTACTCTTTGTGTATTGTCTGGCTGTGGGTCTCTATATTTGTTCCCATTTACTGCAGGAGGAAGCTTCTCTGATGATGGCTGAGTAAGGCACTCGTCTATGAGTATAGCAGAATGGCATTAGGCATCATTTTATCATTACTTTATTTTTTTAGAGCAGTATTATTTGGTTTTACCCTGGGTCCCTGGGCTATCTAGTCTCAGGTTCTTGGTCACCCAAGCAGATTGAGTTATTGGTTCCACCTTGTAGAGTGGGCCTTCAGTCAAATCAGTTATTGGTTGGTTATTCTCACAAGCTTTGTGCCATCGTTGCCCTAGCAAATCTTATAGTCAGGACACCATTGTAGATCAAAGGGTTTGTGGCTGGCTTGGTGTTTATGTTTCTCTTTTGATAGCATGTGGAGTACCTTCCTGTAGCAAAGATGCTAGGATATAAGGGTGAAGATTCTATGTAAGCACCAGCTTAACATCTCTATGTTCAACGTAGGTGTTGTCTTTAGCAATGAGGCCTNTGTTGTTTGGGCATTTTCATGGGGCCTCTTTGGCCAACAACTCAGTTAGATGTAACACAATCCCAGTACTGGAAGCTTTGTTAGGTGACAAGAAATGTCCAGTGGGAACTCTGTTTTCCCCATTATTTGGTGATTTAATTTAGACTGCCTTCTTACATGTATATATTTTAAGAAGCTTCTATTGTATTAGGTTTCAATCCTAACCCCTCACACATCCCTTAAATTTAGCTATCTCTCCCAGTATTCCCTCTCACAACTCCCTCCCAATTTCTCCTCCTGACTTGATCCTCTCATTCTGCCCCCCCCATCCTTCCATAACTATCTATTCTATTTTCTTTTCCTAACAGTATCTACCTGTGACCTCTAGTCATTACTCTATTTCTACCCTCTGTGATTCTATCAACTGTAGCTTGACTTCACAGCTAATATCCACATATAAGCAAATACATACCATATTTGTCTTTCTGGGTCTGGGATACCTCACTCAGGATAAGTTTTTCTAGTTCCATCCATTTGCCTGCAAATTTCATGTAATTTTTGTAAAACTCCATTGTGTAAATATACCACATTTTCTTTATCCATTCTTCTGTTGTGGGACATGTAGGTTGTTTCCAAATTCTGGTTATTATTAGAGTAGCAACAAACATGATTGAGCAAATGTCTCTGTCGTAGGATGAAGCATCCTTCAGGGAAATGTCCAAGAGTAGTATAGTAGGATCTTGAGACAGACTGATAACCATCTTCCTGAGGAATAGTCACATTGATTTCCATAGTGGCTCTATGAGTTTGCACAGTCACCAGCAATGGATGAGTGTTACTCTTATTCCACATCCTCAACAGCATGAGCTATCATTTGTTTTATTTATCTTAGCCATTCTGACAGATGTAAGATGAAATCTCAAAGTATTGAGTTGCATTTCCCTGATGGCCAAGGATGTTGAACATTTCTTTCGGTGTTTCCCAGCCATCTGAGTTTCCTCTATTGAGAATTCTCTGTTTAGATCAGTACCCCATTTTTAATTGGGTTATTCGTTTTCTTGATATCTAGTTTCTTAAGATCTATATATGTTTTGGATAGTTAACCCTCTATCAGATGTGTAGTTGGTAAAAAACCTTTCCCTATTCTGTAGGTTGCCACTTTGTCAAAATGAGGGTGTCCTTTGCCAGCATAGAAGCTTCTCAGTTTCATTTATTAAAATTGTTGATCTTAGTGCCTGGGCTATCGGTATCCTGTCCAGCAAGTCCTCTCCTGTTCCAATTTGTTCAAGGCTATTCCCTACTTTCTCTTCATTCAGGTTCAATGTGTCTGGTTTTATGTTGAAGTCTTTGATCCACTTGGACTTGAGTTTTATGCAGGGTGGTAAGTATGGATGTATTTGCATTCTTCTATATGCAGACATCCAGTTTGACCAGCACCATTTGTTGAAGATGCTGTCTTTTTCCCAGTGCATATTTATTTCTGGACTCATTAAAAAAAAACAAGTGTATATAGGTGTGCATTTATATCTGGGTCTTCAATTCAATTCCACTGATCAGTGTGTCTGTTTTTATTCTGACATCATGCTGTTTTTATTACTATAGTTTTATAGTACAACTTTATTGATTCTATTTCCACTTTCAAGGCTTGAACAGTTTGATTCATTTCCTTCCACTGTGTTTTCATAGATTTTCTTTAATGGATTATTCATTCCTTCTTTAAGGACCTCTATCATATTCAGAAAGGCTGTTTTGAGGTCTGTTGCTTGTGCTTCAGCTGTGTTGGAATATTCTGGGCCTGCTGTGGTACAATTTCGAGGCTCTAGTGGAGACATATTCCTGGCTGTTATTGACTGTGTTCTTACTCTGGCGTCTATGCATATTGGTTTGGGGTGATTGTAATTCTAGGAGCTGATGTCTTTGTTGGGTGGATGTTTTGTTCCTTGGTTTTTGTTTCCTTTCTGGTTTTTAGGAGAGTGTGGTGGCTGTGTGTTGCCTGTTGGAAAAATTTTCCTAGGTCCTGATAGATGTGGGTATTGGGAGTTCCAATTAAAATTTATTTCAGGATATTGGGACTTGAGACTTAGGAATGGGGAAGGGCTAGTTTCATAAGAGGGAGGAAAACTAGATGTTCCACCAGGATCTGCTTAGTTAGTCCAATGGGTTAGAGGGCAAGAGTGTGAGGAGAGGCCACAGCAGAAGGTTTGCTAAAGAGCTGGAGATGAGACTGGGGGACTGGACTTGGAGGGATGGAGGGCGAGTGGAAGATCTAGAATCATCCTACTTGCTTCCATGGCCAGAGTGGCCTGTGGGTTCCTAGGGAGTCCCTGCTGGAGTCCGGGGCTGGGACAAAGCAATGAGTGTGTAGAAGGCATTTCGGAAGGGAAGAAGTATGTGATGCATTGGAGATGGATGCAGAAGGGGTAGGGAGGCAGCAGCAGTCGTTCTGCTGCAGAGCTGGGGATGACAGGGATTTGGGCTTCTAGAAGCAGAGAGAGAGGTGAAGATCTGCAGTTAGCCTACCTGTTTCTCTGGCAGGAGTGTTCACTCTGTTCTTAACAAACCCACTTTATCTAGGAACATTCATTTGCCTTGCTGTGGTGATGCAAGCAACTTCAGAGGTGTACAAGTA
The DNA here is from genome assembly GCA_001675575.1 of Neotoma lepida. NCBI lineage: Eukaryota > Metazoa > Chordata > Mammalia > Rodentia > Cricetidae > Neotoma > Neotoma lepida. Next base: position 152,544 of record LZPO01117039.1, read on the forward strand.
AGCCTGCCCCCTTCATTGAAAACAGGGCTTACATTTACTGCAGTAGAAGTACATTGGTCTTTGTAAATACAACATTGTGCTGTTCCAGACACGTGTGCATGTGTTTTCCACAGATGCTGCTGTGTAATGCTTCAGTTCTTGATGCTTATGCTGAGTTTCCCTATTCCGTTCTTTTTCAATCACTGCTCTGGTGCTACAGTAATTCTGTCATGTGCTCTGCTGTCTTGTATGTCACCCATCACTTATGTTTCAATGCATCTCTGTGAGGTGCATTGGTCTGACAAAGTCCTTGCTGCTGTAAATGTCCTACCATTTTCACTGTGTTTGTAACAAATCTATTTTACCTAGGAACAAAGGTTCTGCTGTTCTGATGTAAGCAACTTCAGAGACATATGGGTAAGCCTGTATACTTCATTGTAAATAGGATTTAGATTTCGCTGCAGTACAAGTACATTGGTTTTTGCAAAAATATGCCATTGTGGGATGTTTTAGTCACAACTGCTTGGGTCTTCCAAAGATGCTACTGTGTATTGCTTCAGTGTCTTGGTTAGTGATAACAATGGTCTCATAAATCAATCACTACGTCTGTTTCACTACATCTTGGTGCATTGGTATAACAAAATTCTTGCTGCCGTAAAAGTACTACCATTTTCACTGTGTTCTTAACAAACCAGCTTTATTCAAGAATATGTGCACTGCTGTTCTGATGCAAGCCACTTCTAAGTTGTAGCAGTAAAACTGTCTGCTTTGTTGTAAAAGAGATTTAGGTTTGATGCAGGAGAAGTACATTGTTTTTTGGCAAATATGTTATTTGCTGTTTTAGTCACATGTGCATGTGTGTTCCAAAGATTCTACTGTGTAGTGCTTCAGTTACAGATGCTCATGCTGTGCCCTCCTACCCCATTCTTGTTCAGTTAGTGTCCTGGTGCAGTGCGACAATACTAATCTCATGTGCTCTGCTTTCTCTGAAATCAGTTACCACTTCAGTTACAGCACAGCTCTGTGAGGTGCATTTGTAAAACTACTACCATTTTCACTGTTCTTTTCAAAACTCTTTTATTGTTATATTTTTTATTAATTAAGACATTTTTTAAACTCAAATTTATTTTGATCATATTCTTCCCTTCCCCCAAGTTTTTCCAGGTCCTCCTTGTAACCACCCAACTTTAAGTTCTTTTTTTAAAAAAAAACAAACCAATACAACAATCCCCCCAACCAAGAAAAGAAGATAAAACACTACCCAAAATGAAACAAAGCAAAAAAATAAAAACACCTCACTAAATTATACCCAAATAAAAGCACACAAAAACACTGTGGAGTCCATCATATGTTGGTTAACTACTCCTGAACATGAGGCCTGCACTGGAATGGTTGACATACCCAGTGTCACTCCATTGGAGAAACTGATTTCCCTCTCCCAGCACATATAAAAATGACAGCTCAGTTGTTAACCTTTACCCGAGTGGCTAGGTTTTCATTCATTCATTCATTAAAAAAATAAAATATAATAAGATAAATTACATCAAAGTTGGACTAGATGAACCAACAGAAGACAAAAATGTAAAAAGAAAGCACAAGAATCAGAGATCCACTCATTCACATCCTCAGGAATCCCACAAAAACACTAACCTGGAAGCCATCATGTGAGTGTATAGGACCTGGTGCAGACCTGTGCATGCCCGATGCGTGGGGCTTCAGTGCATTTNTATAACAAAATTCCAGCTGTGGTAAAAGTACATCCATTTCAACTCTTCTTAGCAATCCCAGACCACTTGGGAACGTAAATGCTCCTGTTCTGAAGCAAGAAACTTCCGAATTGTATGAGTAAACTAGTCCGCTTCCTTGGAAACTGGGATTAGATTTCACTGCTGTAGAAGCACATTGTTTTTTGCAAATACATTATTGTGTGATATGTTTTTCCAGAGATTCCACTATATACTTCTTCACTTATACGTGCTTACGCTGAGCTCCTGTATTCCTTTCTCATTCAACCTGTGACCTGGCTCAGTGCTAAAACAATAATCATATGAGCTCCGCTTTCTTGTCTATCTATCACCACTTCTGCTCCAGTACAACTCTTTGCTGTGCATTTGTATAACAAAGTCCTTCATGCTGTAAGCGTACTACCTTTTCCCCTGTGTTCTTAACCATTGTTGTCCACTTAGGAATGTACTTGCTGCTGTTCTGATGCAAGCAACTTCAGAACTGTACATGTTAACTCCTGTGGTCTATTGTGAAGGAAATTTAGAATTAACTGCAGTATTAGTACCATGTTTTTTGCAAATATGCCATTGTGTGCGGTTTTAGTCACATTTATGTGTGTTTTCCAAAGATGCCACTGCTTTAGTTATAGAGGTGTACGCCACACTCTTCTATTCTGCTGGTGTTCAATCAGCATCTTGTTGCATTGCTAAAATAATAGTCTCATGTGCTCTGCTTTTTGTAAATCAATTACCAGTACAGTACATCACTGTGAGGTGCATTGGTATAACAAAGTTCTTGCTGTTCTGAAAGTGCTACCCTTTTCATTATGTTCTTAATCATAGTCCACATAGGAACGTATTTGCTGCTATTCTCATGCAAGAAACTTCAGAGTTTTACCAGTAAACTTGTAAACTTGTACTCTTTTTTTGTAAATGGAGTTTAAGTTTGCTGCAGTAATAGTACACTATTTTTGCAAATATGCCATCGTGTGGTATTTAAGTCACATGTGCCTATGTTTTGCAAAGATGTCATCATTGATTGGTGCTTGAGTTACAGATGCATATGCAGTGCTCTCCTCTTCCATTTCCAATATACTTCTGCTGCAACAATATCTCAATTTCGGTTACCGTGAAGCTGATGGATTTACCCATAGAAAGTCAAAGTTGCTTGTATCAGGACAGCAGCATAAATGTGTGTTGCTANGTGCACCAAGATTGCTGTAAAAATGGCATTACTTTTACAACAGTAAGTACTTTGTAATACTGGTGCACCAATATAATTCTGTATTGTATAGAAAATATGATTGATTTACTGGAAACGAGAGAACATGAGATTATCATTACAGCAGCGCACCTGGACCCTGTTTGAACTTGAATGGAATAAGAAAGGACAGCACACACATCTATCATTCAAGCACTACACAATGGGCTCTTTCCAAAACACATGCAGATATGCCTAAAATACTGCACAATGGTGTATGTGCAAAAACTAATACACTCTTACTAATCACTTACAAAGAAGCAATCGGGTTTACTCATACAGCTCTGAAGTGCCAGCAAAACAGCGGCACGAATGTTCCTAAACTAGCCTGGATTGAGAAGCACACGGTGCAAATAGTAGTATGATGACAACGGCAGGCACTTTGTAATACCAAAGCAACACACACATTTGTGCTGTCACAGAAGTGGTGATAGATCCACTGGAAAACCAAGAACATGAGATTTTTATTATAGCAGTGCACCTGGACATTCATTGCACATGAAAGGACAGAAGAGAACTGCAGATGCATCTATAACAAGCCACTTACAGTGGCTTCTCTGACACACACACACACACACACACACTCACACACGTGTGCGTGCCTAAGGCAATGCACAATTGCTGTGGGAGCGGCTGTGGGACCGAGTGGGACACAGGAAAACTTCTGATTACACACAATGGCATATTTACCAAAAACCAATGTAGTAGAAATGTAGCATGTTGTGTGCATTTATAACAAAGAAGTTGGGTTTATCTGTTCAGTTCCGAAGTTGCCTGCAACAGAACAGCAGCACAAACATTCATAAGGGTACCATTGGGATTGATTAGCACACAGTTTAAATGACAGTAGGATTACAAGGGCAAGAACTTTGGAATACCAATGCACTGCAGAGAGTTGTCGTGTAACAGAAGTGGTGATAGATTTACTGGAAGGCAGATTTTTATTACAGCAGTAGACATGGACACTGTTTGAACATGAAAGGAATAGGTCAACACCATGAATGTATCTATAACTCATGCACTACAAAATGACATCTTTGTAAAACACATGCATGAATGCCTAAAGCGCTGTACAATGGTATATTTGCAAAAAACAATATATTACTACTGTAGCATAATCTAATGTACATCAACAACAAAGCAGGTGCATTTGTTTGTACAGTTCTGAAACTGCCTGCATTGAAACAACATTGCAAAGGCTCCTATGTGCATTGGGATTGATAGGCACACAGTACAAATGGAAGGAAGGTTACAACAGCAAGAACTTTGCGATACCAATACAAGGCATACAGTTGCACTATAACAGAACTGGTGATACATTTACTGGTAAGTAGAGCATGTGGAAATTTTATTATGACAGTGCATCTGGACAGGCATTGAACATAAAAGTAACTAGAGAGCATCACTTATGCATTTATAACTTAAGCCATATATAATGACCTTTTTGGAATACACAGGCATTTAGGCTTAAAACAATGCTCAACAGCATATTTGCAAAAAGTAATGTAGTACAATAGTATTGTGTTATAATGTGCATTCATAAGAAAGTGGAAGAGAACCAGGATAGATTAGCATGGGGCAAATGGTAGTAAGATAACAATGGCAATAACTGTTATACCAATGCAGTGTAGCAGACCTACTGTAACAGAGTAGTAGTAGGTCTACTGGAAAGCAGGGCAATGAGGTTTTCAATATATCAATGAATCTGGACACTGATTGGACATAAAAGGAACAGGAAAACACCATATACACATCTATAAATCACACAGTACACAGTGGACTCTTGGAAAACACATGCTGGTATGCATAAAACACTATACAATGGTGTATTTGCAAAAACCAATGTACTGCTACTGTAGCATACTCTAATGTGCATTTACAACAAAATAGACAGGTTTACCAGTGCAGAGCTGAAGTCGTCTGTATTAGAACACTGGTACACATGTTCCTAAGAGTGCCGGGATTGATTAGGACATGGTGCAAATCACAGTACTACTATCCCAAGAACTTTGTAATACCAAAGCAAGGCACACAGATGCACTGTAACAAAATCAGTCATAGATTCACTGGAAAGCAGAACACACGAGATTTTTGCTATAGCAGGGCACCTGGACACTCATGAACATGAAAGGAACAGGAAAGCACTATAACTCACACACTACACAATGCCCTNTTTGTTAAACACACACCTGTATGCATAAAACTCTACACAATGATTTATTTAAGAAATCCAATGTCCACAACTGTAGCATAATCTAAAGTGTATCAACAACAAAGCATACAGCTCTGAATTTGCCTGCATTGAAACAGCAGCACAAATGTTCCTAAGAGTGCCGGGATTGACAGGCACACTGTGAAAACAGTAGTATTATTACTACAGCAAGAACTTTTTTTTTTATGTTAAGCCAGCCAGTTCTCTTTATTTCTTCTCCTGTGGAAGTTGTTTAAATTCATGACATAAGAGAAAGAAACGTTCTCACACTGGAGACGTTGTCAGGCCTTCCTAAGATGGGGGTACTTGAGGAGGTTGACACCCACAACAAGAAAGCCAGGGGTTGGGAGACGACTCAATGAGTAAAATGCTTACAAGTACAAAGCCCTAAGTTTGGATCCAAGTACTCATGTAAAAGACAGGGACCCATGTGGAAAGGGTAACATGTGCCTGTAACCCCAGTGCTGCGGGGAGGAGGAGCACTAGCCAGCCAGGCAAGCTGAAGCACCAAGTTCCTAGTTCAGTGAGAGACCCTGTCTCAACAAAAATAAGGTGGGGCTCCGTAAATGAAAACATTCATTTTTTTGTTTTCTGGCCTCTGGCCTCCACATATGTACACAGGGGCACATCACCCCCATACACATGAATACACACA
>LZPO01117039.1:173949-184385 GCA_001675575.1 Neotoma lepida
CCCCACCTCCATATATTCTAGCCTCTCCCCCAGGCCAAGTGGTACGGATACTCAGGTGAGAATCTTGTGCCCTACTCCATGTCTCTATTGAGGGGTATAACCCATCACCCAGACATACCTGGATGATGGTTTGCAAGGGGCATGGATGAATTCCCCAAGATGGTGGTAGCACAGTCACTCATAACAACATGTTATTCAAGTGCTGTCTTACTGATCTATATCACCAGCCCTCCTTTAATACTTTTGATTTTGAGACAGGGCTTCGTTACATCGTCCAGGTTGGCCTTAGACTCAGTACTGGCTGGTTTTGTGTGTTAACTTGACACAAGCTAGAGCCATCAGACAGGAAGGAGCCTCAGTTTGAGGAAATGTCCCATCAGATCCAGCTGTAAGGCATTTTCTCANTTAGTAACCAATGGGGGAGGGCCCAGCCNATGGTGGGTGATACCATCCCTGGGCTGCTGGTCCTGGGTTCTATAAGAAAGGAGGCTGAGCAAGCCATGGGAANCAAGCCAGTAAGCAGCNCCTCCTCACGGCCTCTGCATNAGCTCCTGCCTCCAGGATCCTGTTCTGTTTGAGTTCCTGTCCTGACTTCCTTCAGAGGTGAACAGCAATGTGGAAGTGTAAGACAAATAAACCTTTTCCTCCTCAATTTGCTTTTGGCTATGNTGTTTCATCACAACAATAGAAACTCTGACTAAGACAGCCTCCCTCCACAGCCTCTGATCTTCTGCCTTAGCCCCTGACTAGCTGGAATCTTGCAGGTCTGTGCAATCAGGCTTGACTTTGGCTTGGTTGAAACAGGGCCTTATTTTTATGCCCAGGCTGTTCAGGAACCCACTATGTAGCCTAGGCTAACCTTGAACTTGTTCTATCCTCCTGTGTCAGTCTCCCAAGTGCTAGGATCATATGTGTATACTACACCATCAACAAGATGTAGCTGAGTGGGGGGGGGGCAGTGGGGCAAGTCCAGGGATGAGGTGGGTGGGTGTTCGAAGTCAAAGAGAGATTTGGAAAGAACTTGGGCTCTGGGCTCACCCAAAGCTGACTTCAAATTCTGGTTCTGCTTTGAATTGTCTTTGTGTGACAAATACACCCTAGTCCTTTAGCCTTCTGAGTTCATAATGAANCATTCCTTTAAAGCCACGGTAAGACCTTGAGTTTGAGGTTTTCTACATTTGAATCCAGGGTTTCTCACACACTAGGTGCATAATGTAACACCCAGCTCCAGCCTCATTGTAAGACCTCGAAACTGAGCTGGATAAGACAAGGTTGGCATGTGGGTCCNTGTATTTTCCCCTCTAGTTCACTGTTCNCTACGTGAGGAGGTAGGTCTCAGGAAGCAGGGATGCGGAGGGGGTGACATTGCTCAGCTTCTGCTTCTCCTTCCTAGAAGGAGGATACTAAGGATCTGTGGTGGGTTTTCTGTTACTTCTTGATTGCAGTTCAATGCCCAGATTAACCATCTTTTCGGCTGTCAGGAGCTCACCATGTTGCCAGTGCTCAAAAGGCATCAGAGCTTCATTTTCTCTGGTCCTGGCTGGAATGGAGACCAGGCTAATAAGATGCAGTTTCATGAGTGAGTGATTGAAAAGATATGTATGACTCTTCTTGTCCTCTTCGTCTCCCTCGCTCTACAGCTGCTAGGAACTGTGTTGTGTGATATTTTGTTTGTGTTCTGACAAATAAAGCTTGTCTGGAGATCAGAGGACAGAGCTAGCCAATAATTAACCATAGAGGCTGGGTGGTGGTGGCACATGTCTTTAATCTCCGGGCAGTGGTGGTTCATGCTTTTAATTTCAGCACTCAGGAAGTGGAGACAGGAAGTTATAAGGTGGGGCAGAGACAGGATCTCAGCCTTTCAGGCAGAGGATCTAGAGAGGTAAGAAGTCACTGGTGGCTGCTCCTCTGCTTCTCTGATCATTCAGGTTANTACCCCGATATTTGACTCCATGTTTTTAATTGATAAGACTAATTNGGTTCATGCTTCAGAACTGTAGACTGGGCGTTTTTCTCCTTTTGTGCATGAGGTCATCTGAGGCCACTACAGGCTTGGTTCTGGGTCATGGACAGATTTCTGATCTCTGTTTCAGACATAGTGAGGCTAGGATATTTGGGGTTGACCTTTTCATTTTGTGGCCCTGTCTTAGAACGTGTGACTCTCAACCATTGCAACCCTTGCCAACCCACACTAATAATCTGCTGTGAGAGACACTGCCCAAATCCCAAAGCTTTTCTTCTCTGATCCTTTTAAACCCGAGCTTAATTTAGACAGGACAAAAAGATGTTTGTAAACCAATTCGTGTCTCTAAGTTTCAGTTGCTAGTAAACTTCTGGGGGAGTATTTGTATTTTAACAGAGTGTGCTTAGAGCCCTTAAAACTCAAAAAAGGAAGGATTCATACTCCTCTCCCCCAGATGCCCTTGACCTCTGTCTCCCAGCCTGCTCCAGTTCCCCAGCCTCCAAATATCAAAGAGCCAAGCGTAGATAGAGCTACTTAAAGCACAGAGCGTGGATTCTTACACTAGTCTCTATAGTCATTTTATGTGACAGGAACCATCTGTGTTACATTGTTAGACATGGGGAAACTGAGGTGCTGGAGAAATGAAATAAATACCTCACCAGGGTCAGTCAGTGCTGTGGAGAAGAAGCAGGATTTGAAGCCAGGCAGCATGTTGCCAGCATCCACCCATCCCCTCCTTCAGCCCCTGTGTACTCCTCGCCACAATCTTCCCCACATAAACAGTCCTGTGTAGTCACAATGAGGCTCAGAAGGGAAGAGGGCTGAGGTGAAGCTTGTTTGGGGCCCATCAGGGTGACCCCCACCCATCCGCCCTTTTTTCTTCCTCAGCCCCGGGCTTTGTCAGCTGCCCATAGGGGAGGTACTTACAGGTTCCTGACAAATAGTCGCTAAGCCCCTTGTTGATTTCTCGCGCGCTCTTGGAAGACTCCACTGACATCTGCACACACCCAGACCTCTGCACTGAGGGCCAATTTCTAATTCATAGTTCTCTCCTGAAACTTTTCAGATAAAACTGAAGTAATAAACTTAGCATGGAGTGCATGTCTGTAATCTCATGGAGACTAGATTAATTAGATTAGATTAATCCCAAGAGGTCAGGCAAGAGAACCAAGAGTTTAAGGGGAACCTGAGCGATGCAGCAAGATCCTGTCTCAAAAAAACAAAAACTGTGACTGTAGCTCAATGTTAGAGCCCTTATTTAGCAAGCACAGGCTCTGGGTTGAGTCTACAGCACCNCCGATACAAAGTGAAGGGAAACATAACACAAGCCCAAATAAACAGTGTGATATGGAAGTGATCAAAATGCATTAAGGGGGTAGACATGCTGATGTCACAAAATTGATGTGTGTGTCCTCCATAGCAGCTGCCACCCCCAGGGGTCCTGGTGACACGCCTTGGAAAAGACCCTCTGTGAGTTACAGCTGTGGCTGTGGGCGGAAGCTATGGGAATATACAGAGCTGGGCAGAGATCCAGGTGAAGAGAGTAAAACAAAGTCAGGTTACCAGATCTGTGGCCGATGCTCTGGCAAGCTGTTTTTATGGAGATCAGCAGTGGGGCTGGGTTCCAAAGTCTAGATTCCACCTCTAAGGCCAGGGACATCCTGACCAACACAAGAAATCNAGATGTGCAGAGAGAACAGCCTGTGGCAGGAAGATAGGTGAAGAATAGAAGGCAACTTCTTCGTATGGACCTCTTCAGACCCACATGCCTGCAGCCACAGGTCCTTCCAGGGTGCCAAGTATGTTCACAGTGCAATGCCACCCAAGTCCTGCAGTGAAGACATGGCTGTTCCTGTTTCATGGGAACCCAGAGCATGCAGGTTGAGAGATTTTCTCTGAGTCATGGCTGGGGCCTCTGTTACTGAGGTGGGGAAGAGGGAGCTATCTCTTTTGGGTCTTGGGGAGCTGGTTGACAGGGGAGCAGAGGACAGTGGACAACAGAGGGATTTCCCTCAGCTAGCAGACTTGTGTGTAATCCCTAGAGACTTCAGGCTGAGTCATTTGTCCATTGTAGGGTAGCTTCTGAGGAGCAGATAGCACTGTGGCGGGGTGGGAGGGGCCTTGGAATGCAGATGCTCTGAGCACAGGCTTCCATCCACTCTGCCTGCTCTTCTCCCTGCTTGCCTGGCCCTGAGTCCCAGAGCTTCTCAATGATCTATCTGTAAATCGCCTCTCATCTTTCTGATCTTCCTCTCAGCAGGGCTTAAGCTGCAAGACCCTGATAAATCAGTTGTCATCCCTTCCTTGGCTTTGAGTAGATTTCTTACATCCTAATTGACGTGTGAGAAACCATACATTTAAGTCTGTCTGCAAGATGTTTTGATATGCAATGCTTTTTGACATGTGCCCCTGTGAAACCATCAGCACCATCAAGATATTGAGCATGCACGTCACCTAGGCAGCTTTGTGACTCTCGTTCCTTCTGTGCCTTCTCTTTAGGCATCCCCAGACCTGTTGTCTGTCACTCTGGGATGCATGTGAATGGAATCGTACAGGAAGTTTCTTTTGTTCAGTGTGTTACTTTGATAATTCAAGTGTTTCCATTTTAAAAACCAATTTCTTATTTCCTGTAGAGGGCAAACAAGGCAGCTGTTTGATTCCTGAGAAGTTGTTACAATAGTGTGGGCGACACACAGGGCAGTCCTAACGATGATTACTACTACTAGCCAAGAACACATGATGACTTTGAGATTCACCCCTGTGGTGGGTATCCACAGTTCACTCTCTTTTGTTGAGTGTTTTGTGGACAGATCAAAAGGACCACTCAGTCCTTTTCTCTAGGCCCAACCAAGTACATCTCCGTAGCTTCCACTTCTGCTCTTGACAACTAGTAACAACTAGTAGCTGACTATTAAGGGGAGAAAGGCCCATCCAGAGTTCCTCATTTACCTCAGGGAAGTAGATGTGAGTGCTGGAAGGACACTAGAGACCAGTGACGCTGAATTGTGCACACCTAAAACCATATGCTGAAGCCACAACCTCTAGTTCTTCAGAATGTAGTTAGACCCAGGGCCATTAAAGGGAGAATTAAGTTGAAATGAGATTATGAGGGTCTCTAACCCAGTGTGACTGTTGTTCTTATAAGATGTGTATGTGTGTATGTGTATGTGTGTATGTGAGTGTCCTAATATCCACAAAGGGAGAAGATGGCCATTGCTGTGCCAAGGAAAGAGGCCACTGGAGAAACCATTTGATCTTGGGTTTCCAGCCTCCAGAGCTGTGACGAAGGACATTTCTGCCCATTGGGCACCCAGAAAGTGACACCTTGCTATAGGGCCCCCAGCTGACTAGTCCAGTCCTCTGAAATCCAGTTCAGTTTGGCATTTCTGGATGTTTGCTTCATTGTTGGATGGAGTATGTATGTGTGTGTGTGTGTGTGTGTGTGTGTGTGTGTGTGTGTGTGTGTGTGTGTATATGTATGTGTGTGTGTGTGCATATGTGTGTGTATGTGCTTATGTGTGTGTATGTGTGTGTTGGAGGGTAAGCTTTCTGTTCATTATGAATCTATAATTTTTTTGGCTTATTTCACTTGTGAAGAAATGAAAACTCACAATGGAGAACTGACTTGCCTGAGACAGAAGCATCAGTGATTGGAAGCAACATAGCTTTGTGTACCACAGAAGGGGCACACAAATATCAAGCATGGTCCCCTGCCCTGTTAATAAAATTCCTTCTCAGGTATATTCACTGAGATTTGGGCCACTCCCGTCTCACTCCTGTTCCTANGTGGGTCATGCACCATGGCTGGAATGGGGACATGTACATGCTAGCCTCAGGAGCTGCACATGGGCAGTGAGATAGATGACCAGATATGACAGCAAAAGTGAGCCCAAGTAGGGCCTTCCCTGGGCCCACAGGCTAGAGAAGGTATGTTGTTTGTGTAACAGTAAGAAATCAGGAGCCTCTGGAGGAAGCCTGAGTGCATGTCTGCGTCCCATGCCTTCCCAATCACATTGAAACAACAGCAGAGATATAAAAAGGAAGGTAGTCCAGATCTGCAACAGGAGCATCAGGGGAGGCCCTGTGTGCCCAGAAATCCAGTGGATTTCTGAAAGACAGAAAGTAGATGGGAGCACACGGAAGGGAAAACTTGAGAAGAATCAAGTACAAATAGAACCTGGAAAGTGCTGCAGAGTATGTGGGAGCCAGCACCCTTAACACTCCTGGGAAAATGTATGTTGTGCATAGAATTGCTTTTATAAGCATGGTGATAAGTCTAAATATTTTCTTCACATTTAGTTTGCAGGGACATCACAGCTGAGGCCTGGCTGTTGCTATCATTATCTATTGGCAGCACCTGTAATCTGGGCTTTATGAATTTTCCAGAGGTCCACAGATGGCCCAGAGGGAATGAATGGGCAGCTTCAGAGGTCTTGTACAAAGCAACTGCCATTGTTTCTGTGAGTTCTTTTATAGGGCTTGGAGTACATGCATTGAGATTTGAAAAAAAAAATCTTCATATTCCATGACTATCATTCCCTATTGCAGCTTTATGATGACTTTGCCAGTTTCCCATATCTGGGTAGGCAGCTGAGTGGTAGTTCCTCTTAGCTCACTGCCATTGGAGCTTTACTCCCTCCTATTGTTCAGAATTGAATTAGTCTTTTTTTCTCATTGATGCCACAGAATAGCTGATAGAAGCCACTTAAGGGAGAAAGGATTTACATTGGCTCATGGTTTTAGGGGGATTTAAGCACACCAGGGCAGAGAAGGTGTAATGGCAGAAGCCTGGGGAGTAGCTTGTTCACATCTTAGCCAATCTTGAAGCAGGAAATAAGAATTAGAAATGGATCAGGGTATAATCTTAAAGACCCGTCCAAGTAACTTATACCCTCCAGGTGAGCACCACATTCCAAAGGTTTCACTACTTCCAAAACAACCCCACCCACTGGGGACTAAAGACTCAAATACAAGCCTGCATGGGAAGTGGGGGAAATTCCACATTCAAACCACAATGAGAATGGTCTGGGGCACATCATCTTATTTGGGTCTCATGAGGAAGGGAGAAGGAAAGAACATGAATTGTCTTTACTTGAGAAGTGAGGAACCTCAGACAGCAAGGCTCCAGAGTTTATCCAAAGTCATGAAGCAAGGTCATGGCGGAACCATTGTGGGGCCACAGATCTTGAAGCTGGGTTTGGGGGTTCTCTGCTGCTTTCTTAGAGTCTTTACAGACAAAAGGACACATCTAACCTTTGAATGAGCAAGGCAGCTTGCTATTGTAGTATGTTTAGATGCCTCTAAAACAGAACCTGGACCAGGATGTGACTTCCAAAGGAATCCACTCCCGATTCTGAATCCATTCCATGTGCCTTCTTGAAAATGCCAGCTGTCATTATGAANGGAGGGGCAGAGGCTCAGGAGAATCCAACTCTTTTCCAATTCCTGGAGGTATCTGCAAGCATCTTCTTCCTCCCAGTGCCCAGTGAAGTGAAAATTGGCCTTCTCTTCTTCCCCTCCCTCTCAGAGAGTCAATATCTTTCCCCAAGTGAGCATCTTCTTGGCTTTAATTGATACCATTGGGTAATCATTAATTATTGCCCACAGTCCCCAGCATGGAGTGAAGGTGAGCCACTACCATGTGATCTAACAGCAGGTCTTAAAGATCACAGATGTTCATGCTGAGGTCTGAGCTCCCTCTTCTAGTCCCAGAGCTGATTCAGGCCAAAGACATTTGTTCTGCATCTGCACACAGACCTGCAGGGTCTGCTGGAGCCATCAGTCAGTTCTTCCTGACAGCAAGAAACCACAGCACTGAGCTAGAGAGGTCTTGGCTGTCCATTCCTTGTCTCAGACTATAGATGTATTTAAAGACTGGGCTTTGAGAAGTTCCCAGTGAGTGAACTGTCAGTGGGCTTTTGGATAAACAATCGTCTNTTGTGGTCATCCCATTCCTGGTCTAAGTGGACATTTTCAAAGTCCTACTGAGTTCTAAATGACTCAAAGGCATTTGGTGGTGAGATTGTCAAAATGCCATTTTCTTCATGAGTTCTCATCAAAGGCAGCTTGGTGCTGGAGGAAGAGTGTCGCCTCTGGATGTAGACAGACCTCCGTTCCTGGGAAGGATGAAGTCAGTGGGTGTGCTGTTGAGCACTAGGAATCACAACTCTTCACTTTACACTCTCTGAGGGTGGTTACAGTCTTTAACTTAGGGATCATGCTTCTANACCCCAACACATCATCGTTAACTTAGCTCAGCACAGGAGGCTTCTAACACAGAGTAATTGCTTCCCTTTATCCTGAAGCTGGGATCAAACATACCTCTTTGGAGNTGTGCTGGTATCTTGAAAATGATGAGAGATGTGGGGGAGAAAGAGTAAACTCGAGCTCTCATCCTAGCTCTGCTGTTAGTCTTTAGAGCACACTCCCTCAGGTGGACTGAATGTGAGGACACCGTAGAGGGTTAGAAAGTTTCCCCAGATTGAGAATCTCTGAATATGACCTTCTTTTGGAAAGAGATGTCAACAAGTTAGGATGGGGTCGTGGAGTAGTAGGTTATGGGCTCATATAATAGAGCTGGTGTCTTCGTAAGAAGAGGAAAGAACACATGGATACAGAGACAAAGGATGATGACAGGTGATGATGGAGGCCAAGATGGAAGTGATTCGTCTATTGGTGAGAGTATTAAGGATTCTCAACCACACCATCACCAGACAGACACTAGATATGGCCAGGGTCAGTCCTTTCCTAGAGGCTTCANGCAGAGCCTAGTCNGAGGAAGGAGGGGAGGAGAGGGCTTGTATGTCTTGGACTTGCACTATCCCTCGCTGGGCTTGTAGCCATGATGTGAGCTTCTGTGCTTTGCCATGCTCGCTATGCTGTGATGGACAGAAGCCTCTGGAACATGAGCAAAAATAGAGTCATTACACTTCAGTTCTCAGGTNTTTTGACTGCAGTGGTGCAAAAGTAACTGATACAACTTCCTAAATTTGTTTTATAAAACACTTGTTCCTCAGAATGATATACATGATAAAGGCCCAGATTTCTTAGTCTATTTGTCTGTTTGTTTGAGATAGGGTCTGACTTTGTCACACTGGCTGTTCTAAAACTCACTGTATGCACCAGGATGGCCTGGAACTCACAGAGATCTGCCTGGGTTTAAAGGCATATGCCACCATAACCAGCTCCAAATTTTTTTATTGATGAAAAATTTAGAAATATATGAAGTTAAGCAACGTTCAGTGAATTTGTTTATCAATGACAAAACTTTTTATAGTAACATTCATTTGAAATTTCAAAGGTGTGTGTGTGTGTGTGTGTGTGTGTGTGTATGTGATTTTAATTTGAAAATCACAATGCATTTGACTACCAAATCTTTTATTCCTTGTAAATAGAGTTCCATAACATACAGCGGTAAAGTTTGTTTATGACTTAATCATCCTCAATGCTATTGTAATATAAAGAAAAAGAAAGTAGACAATAAAATATAGAGGTTAAAACTAANGAAAGCTAGGTGGGTTTATTATTATTGTTGTTCGTTTTTCAGTGAGATTCTGCCCAGGGAAATCTTTGAACCTTACAAAGATGTCTCCTTTTCTGCTTAGAGGTGATGCATAGGTGCCATCTTCCTTTCCCTAGTCCTGTGGCCACCAGCACCTTCCAAACTGTCCCTCTTGGCCAATGGTTCCTTGGTGCATCCTTTCCCTGTGGTTTTTAAAAGGCTGTAGGTAGTGGCTCTCCCAGGAGGCTTCTTCATGCATACCCTCCCTCACCACTCCTGGAGGTAGGTGCAGTGGAACTGGGGGGAGGGGGGCATGCCTCCTTGGATGGAGACTCACCATGTTNGTCTATGTGGAGAACATGCCAGTGCTTATAGGAGACCATAAAATAAAGCTCCATATCTTTGCTTTATAAGCTCTCTACTGTAATCCAAACTCTACAAACAAGCAATTTCTTTGCATAATGAATGAATGGAACNGTTTTACGAACTTTTATGTTGTTCCAAGTCTGTGGTTTTACTAAATTTCTACCTCAAAGTTATGTAATTAGAGCCTCACCAATCTGCTGTGGGGCCCTCCCCACCCTCNCCTGAAATCAACAGCAATCTCTCAGGCTGGTTTCTGACAAACATAATGTACANGCATCTGTTCAAGTATGATTATGCATATGTCTGCCTATTGGCTGTGGCAGTGTGGATACATATAGCTTCAGGTTGTAGAAAGAAGGATGGATGGTCCTGGATATCTCTTTTTCCTGGATGATGGCTTCTTAGCCACTCTAGGTCCACCAAGTGCTTCCNACTTAGGCCCTAGCTTCCAGGGCTCTATCTGTTCATAGTCCTCCATACACACTCACTGTTTTTCATGCCCAAACCTTCCTCATTGTGGAGGTTTGAATAAGAATGGCCCCTATAGGCTCATATATTTGAATGTCTAGTCACCGGAGAGTGGCTCTATTTGAAAGGATTAAAAGT
>LZPO01117039.1:259184-277429 GCA_001675575.1 Neotoma lepida
GAAAGTACCAGGCTCTGGGGACTCTGCATGGGAGACCTTGTGTGGGAGGAGGTGGGATTGGGGGTGGGTGGGTTGAGGGGCAAGGCTGGGGGGCAGGAGGAGGGAGGAGGGAGGAGAGGGGGTTCTGTGGTTGGTATGTAAAATAAGAAAATCTTTTAATAAAAAAAAAGTCTTTCATTTGCTTTGTTAGGGTTACCCAAAGATATTTAATATAATTTGAGGCTATTGTGAAAGGTATTGTTCCCCTGATTTCTTTATCAGTCTGTCATTTGTATATAGGAGGGCCATTGAGTTTTTGAGTTAATTTTGTATTTCAGCTACTTTGCTGAAAGTGTTTATCAGTTGTAGGAGTTTCCCAGTGGGATTTTTAGGATCACTTGTGTATACTGTCATATCATTTTCAAATAAAGATACTTTGGCTTCTTCCTTTCCAATTTTCATTCCTTTGATTTCCTTCAGTTGTTTAGCTCTAGCTAGAACTTCTAATTCTCTATTAAACAGGTATGGAGACAGTGGACAACCTTGTCTTGTTCCTGATTTTAGTGGAATTGCTTTGAGTTTCTCTCCATTTAAGTTGATATTGGCTGTAGGCTTGNTGTAAATTGCCTTTATTATATTGAAATATGTACTTTGTATCCCTAATCTCTTCAATACTTTTATCATGAAGGGATGTTGGATTGTGTCAAAAAGCTTTCTGCATCTACTCAGATGATCTTGTGGTTTTGTGTTTTAGTCTGTTTATGTGGTGGATTACATTTGTTGATTTACATATATTGTACTGTCCTGGCATCTCTGGGGAGAAGCCTACTTGATTANGGTGGATGATCTTTTTGATGTGTTCTTGGGTTTGGTATGCAATTATGTATTGAGTATTTTTGCATCTATGTTCTTAATGGAAATCAGTCAGTAAATTTCTTTNTTGGTGGGTCTTTATGTGATTTGGGCTACAAGGTAACTGTGTCCTTGTAAAATGATTAGACAATGTTCCTTATGTTTCTATTTTGTGAAATAATTTGAGGACTATTGGAATGAACTCTTCTTTGAAAGTTTAGTAGATTTTGCACTAAAACCATCTGGCCCTGGTCTTTTTTTTCATTGGGAGACTTTTAATGACTCATCCTATTTCAGTAGGGGTTATAGGTCTGCTTGAATTGCTTATCTGATCTTGGTTTAACTTTGGTAAGTGGTATGTATTGAGAAAATTATTCCTTTTTCTGTTTTGTTGTTCTTTTGTTTTTTAGATTTTCCAGTTTGGTTTAGTACAGGTTTTTAAGGTATATTGATGGGAATGTCTTTCTAAAAATGTGTTGCTCTGATTGGTTGATAAATAAAGCTGTTTGGCCAATGGTGAGGCAGAATAAGGTTAGGAGGGACATTCGAACTAGGGGAAGAGAAGCCGAAAGCAGAGCAGGGGCAGACGCCATTCTGCCGCCCAGAAAGCAACATGTAACTGTGCACAGGTAAAGCCACGTGGAACACGTGGCGACATAGATTTATAAAATGGGTTAATTTAAGATATAAGAGCTAGCTAGCGAGAAGCCTGCCAAGGCCATAGTTTAAAAATGATATAAGCCTCTGTGTGTTTATTTGGGTCTAAGCGGCCATGGGAGCCAGGCGGGGGAACCGGACAAACATTCGTCTACAGTATATTCTTAATGATTCTTTGGATTTTCTTGGTGTCTATTGTTATGTCCTCCTTTCATTTCTAATTTTGTTAATTTGCATATTCTCTCTCCACCTTTTAGTTAATTTAG
The DNA here is from genome assembly GCA_001675575.1 of Neotoma lepida. NCBI lineage: Eukaryota > Metazoa > Chordata > Mammalia > Rodentia > Cricetidae > Neotoma > Neotoma lepida. Next base: position 260,939 of record LZPO01117039.1, read on the forward strand.
ATATGGGTTTGTCAATTTTATTGATTTTCTCAAAGAACCAACTATTTGTTTCATTGGTTCTTTATATACATACATACATGCACATATATGTATATATATATATTTATATTGTTTCTATTTTATTGATTTCAAAGCCCTGCATTTGATTATTTATTTGCAGTTTATTCCTTTGGAGGTGCTTTTGTCTTTCTCTTTTAAAACTTCTAGCTGTGCTGTTAAGTTACTAGTATGAGACTTTGACTTTTTTTTTTAATGTGAGCACTTAGTGGTAAGAACTTGCCTCTTAGAACAACCTTCACTGTGTCCCATAAGTTTGAGTAAATAATGTATTCATTTTCTTTTAATTCTAAAAAGTCTTTTTATTCAGTAGGGAGTTGTTCAGTTTCCATGGGTTCGTAAGCTTTCTGTTGTTTCTGTTATTATTGATATCCAGCTTTAATCTGTGGTAGTCAGATAAGATGCAGGGTTATTTCAATTTTCTTATTATATCTGTTGAGCCTTGCTTTGTGTCCAAGAACATGGCCATTTTGGAGGAAGTTCTATGAGGTTTGAGAAGAAGACACATTCTTTGTGTTTGAGTGAAATGTTCTCTATATATCTGTTAGGTCCGTTTGGTTTATGATGTCAATTAGCTCCAGCATTTCTGTTTAGTTTTTGTCTGGATGACCTACCTATGGGAGAGATGAGGTATTGAAGTATCCCACTGTCAATGTGTGNGAGTCAATATATGATTTAAGCTGTAGTAGCGTTTCTTTTATGAACTTGGGTGCCCTTGTGTTTGGTACATAGATGTTAAGAATTGTAATGTTCTCTTGGTGGATTTTCTTTTGGTAAGTATGTAATGTCTTTCCCTGTCTCTTCTGATTAGTTTTGGTTTGAAGTCTTTTTTATCAGCTATAAAAATGGGCACCCCAAATTGTTTCTTAGGTCCATTTGCTTGAAATATATTTTTCTGTCCTTTTACCCTCAGGTCATTTCTATCCTTGATGTTAAACTATGTTTCTTGGATGCAGCAGAAGGATGGATTTTGTTTTCACATCCATTCTGTCAGTCTGTCTGTTTATTGGGGAGCTGAAACCATTGTTGAGGAGAGGCATCAATGAGCAGTGTTTTATGATTCCTGTTATTTTGCTCTTGGTTTTGTTGTTGTGTGTGTTTCCCTCTTTTGTTTGCTGGTCTGATATTATTTATTCACTGTGTTTTCTTGGGTGCNTTTAATCTCCTTAGGTTGGAGTTTTCCTTCTATCACTTTCTATAGGGCAGGATTTGTAGATGNATCTTGTTTAAATCTGGTTATATCNTGGGATATCTTATTTTCTCCATCTATTGTGACTGAAAGTTTTAGTGAATATAGTAGTCTGGGCTGCCATCTGTGGACTCCTACATGCTGCAGCACACCTGTCCAGGCCCTTCTAGCTTTCAGAGTCTCTATTGAGAAGTCAGGTATAATTTTGATAGGTTTGCCTGTTTATCTTATTTGGTCCTTTCTTCCTTGCAGCTTTTAATATTCTTTCTTTGTTCTGTATGTTTAGTGCTTTGATTATTATGTGTCAAGGGGAATTTCTTTTTTGGTCCAGTCTATTTGTTGTTCTGTTTGCTTCTTGTACCTTTATAGGCATGCCCTTTTTTAGGTTAGGAGAATTTTCTTCTATGATTTTGTTGAAATATTTTCTGTGCCTTTGACCTGGGTTTCTTCTCCTTCCTGCATTCTTGTTATTTTTAGGTTTGGTCTTTTCACAATGTCCCAGATTTTCTGAATGTTTATGCCAGGAAGTTTTTAGATTTAACATTTTCTTTTACCAGTTTATCTATTTCTTCTATTTATGTCTTCAAAACCTGAGATCCTTTCTTTGATTTCTTGCCTCCGGGGTTTCTGTTTACATTCCTAAATTTTTTCATTTCCAGATTTCTTTCAGTTTGAATTTTTTTAATTGATTCTATTTCTGCTTTGGGGTATTGAATTGTTTTCTTCTTTTCCTTCCATTTTTTTCATAGATTTCTTTACAGGATTTATTCATCTCCTTTCATATTCACAAAGCCTGCTTAAGGTCTCTTCTTGTGATTCAACTATGCTGGGGAATACTCAGGGCCTGCTGCAGTAGGGTTGCTGGGCTCTAGTGAAGACATTTTGTCCTGGCTATTATTGATTGTGTTATTATGCAGTCATGTTTCTGAGGAGAGCTGGCTCCATGAATGACATCACTCCATCTGTGGCCATGATGGAGATGCCAGTTCTATGCCTGTCACCATCAGCTGGATCACTTAGGCCTGTCAGTTGTGTCTCCTAAGTACTTCTTGTGTGTAGGAACATGTATACAAAGATGAGAGGATAACTTAAAGGGGTCATTTTTCTCTTTCCACCATGTGTTTTCTAGTGGTTGAATTTTGGTTGTCAACCATGGTGGCAGGTGACTTTGCCTGCTGAAACAATTGGCAGGCCCACCATCTTATTTTCAAATTNACAGTTCAGTGGCTTTAGAAGATGTCATAGCTGATCAACCATCCTCACAGGTCATCTTTGGTTTTTCTTTTTCACTTTCCCATATTAAAACTTCATCCTGATTAGACACTGGCTACCTTCTAAGCTTCTTCCAGGGCATTCTGCTTTATATCTCTGAACTTGACTTCATATAATGGAATCACACACTTGTCCTTTGGCATCTGGGCTATTTCTTTCAGCACAATGTCCTAAGGATCAGCTGTGCTATAGCTCTGTCTTGCTTTATTTATTTTTGTAATGAACTAAAAATCAGGTCTCCATGTTCTTTGAAGCAATGGGAGTCCATGCCATCATTGTTTTGGGTAGGACTTATGTGAAGCTGTGACATTCATGCTATACTTTTCCTCCACATTACCTAGGAAGGCCTTGGGGAGATATGTGCCAGTATCTAAAGGAGACAGCAGTGAAAACTCCTTGGAAATCTGGAGTGCGTGTTCCAGGAAAAAAGGAATAAGAAGCGCCAAGACTCTGAGGTCTAGTGTGGCATGTGTGAAGAATAGGAAGGAAGCGCTTGTGTTGGGGGAGAGTAAGTAAGGGTAAAAATAACAAATGACATGGTCATGAGGGACTAGAGGAATAACCTAAGGGTGGGACTGGGCAGTGGCAGGTTCTGGCTGCACTTTTCCAGTGCAAGTGTTATCCAGGCTAGGTGGTGGCACGGCAGTGATTCTGTCTGATTATCTCCTGCTTCTATACTGTCAATTCTTGGAGACAGGGACCACGGCTTCTGTATAATCCCCTATTATGGCCACTGACTTTTCATTGACTGATAAAGAGACAATAAGGTCTGGGAGAAAAAAATTTCACTGAACGAAAGAGTCCAGTTGAACCGTTATAATGCTTCCATAGCACCCATGTGCTGGCTGTCTCTGCTTCCTCCCACTGGGAGAATGTGAGGACACTCTATCAGACTCTGCAACTCTGGCAGACCCTGGCTACTGTTATCCCATTATATTCATCAGAAGAACTTTGCTACTCTGATGGAAAAAAAATATAGATTCTTCAACAGCCCAGACAACAACTCACATGTTCATGATCTCAAGTGGGAATTACTGGTAAAGTCATAGACCTTTCCCTCTAGGTCACAGATCCCATCAACCTCACCAAACCCAGTCTCATTCTCACACTTCGTGTGTTAAGAGTCTTGCTTACCCAATATCTCCCTCTAGAAGTTAGGGAACACTGAACAGTGAGGTGCTTTGTGTTCTCACCACTGGGGTGTGCCATTGTCCAGTATATGGTGTCATTAAGGGGTCCCCAGGTCGTCATCTGCTTTATTTAACTGTCCTGTCTCTCATGAAAAATGACTGAGTGCTGAGCCTATGAGATTTGTAGGAATATGTGCTCAAGGGCCAGTGGGATAGCTTAATGAGNAAAAATGCTTGCCCTGTAAGCCCCTAAACAGAGTTGATCTCTGGAATCTACTTTGGAAGGAGAGAACTGACTCTGCAAAGTTGTCCCCTGACTGCCACATAAGCCTGCACTCATACACACATAACACACACACACACACACACACACACACATACACACATGCACACACACATACACAGACATACACACACACACACACACACACACACACACATAAATGAATAAATAAATACATAAACCCCATGTGTCCAGAAGGTGAAGCAGTCCCAGGCAGATTTGTTTTTACAGGCTATTCACACTGGGCTTTCTCCAACATCAGGACCACTAGAACAAAGCTCAAGTCACCAGATCCTGACAGGTTCTCCCACCTGCATTTTGAATGCTACTGCTCCATATCTGCTGAGAAAAGATGCAATTAGTCAACATAGAGAATGAGAGGAAGGAAANGCCATGACCTCTAATCTTTATTTTAATATTTCAGTACTTCAGTAATTTAAAATACATGAAATAGGATGAATGCTGAATCTCCTGCTTGGCTCGTGTGTTTGCATGCATTTATATATGTGTATATATGCATGCATCTGTATACAGTGTGTGAGCATGTATGCACATATATATCTATATACATATGTGTGTGTATTTTATTGACTAGGAAAACATGTACGTTTTACCTTTTGATTTTATTATTATAATGCATGGTTACATAATGCCATTTTCATGTATGTATATAGTGCACTTGGAACATATTCTCCCCTCATACTCTTCTACCCTCTCCCTTCANAGCCCTCTCCATTCCTATTAGTTCCCTCTGTCCCATAGATAGTTTCTCTTTTCTTTCTAATCAATCAATCAATCAATCAATCAATTAATTTGAGACAAGTTCTCACTATGTATCCTTGACCATCCTGGAGCTCATTACATAGACCAGGCAAGCCTTAGCCTCACAGAGATCCTCCTGTGTCTGCCTTCCAAGAGCTGGGATTAAAGGCGTGTGCCACCATGCCCACCCAGTTTCTCCTCTTTTACGTCGTGAGTACATACACACTTTTATACACCATTGAAGTCTAAGACCCGTAAATTTGAGAAAATGTGGTTTTTGTCTTTCTGGGTCTAACTAGATTTGGTAGATATGACTATCTCTAGTTGAATCCATTTTCCTGTAAATGATATGCNTTCTTTTTTTTCCTTATGGCTGAAAAGAACTCCATTATGTATATAAACCACATGGGCCTTATCCATTCCTCTGTCCTTGAATATCTACATTGGTTCCATAACTCTGCTATTATAAGTAGTGCTGTATGTAATAAGCATCTCTATGACGAACTCCACTAACCTGGAGTGTTTAGGGTTAATATTGAGAAGTGAGCTAGGTTGTGTGTTGCAGCAGTTTTACTTTCTTGAGGAATTTTCATAGTACCTAGACTAGTTTACATTCCTACCAGCAGTGTATAAGAGTTTTCTCTTGCTCTCTCTCTCTCTTAGTATATATATATATATATGTGTGTGTGTGTGTGTGTGTGTGTGTGTGTGTGTGTGTGTAGGAGGATGACCTGGAACTCTTGATCCTCCTGTCTCTATCTCCCAAGTATTGTGATTACTGGTATACACACCACAGCCAGCCCATTGACTAGGTATAAATAGCATCCTTAATTTTGCATGTAGCTGGATGGAGGGAAGGCAGTCAGGAAGCCATAGCCAGCTCCATACTCCTGTCTACATATTAGTCCTTTATCATTTCCACTGTCTTGAAATGAATGGCAACAAGTGCATTTGTCTTTTTTTTTTTTTTTCCAGTTTGTGTCTTCATGTTGGCTGGAGTCTTTCTGAGCAAAGACTCTTGGGAGGAAAAGGCACTACTTTGCCTATCCCGGCCTTAAAATATACAGCATATTTTTCTTATATTCTTCCCAATTCTCTCTGTCTAATATGTTTTCAGTTTTAATTTGCATCAGCACAGAGCCAACCCTTGCCTATCTTTACTCCATCATCCAGGTTTTAAATGCATGGGAAACTAAAACTATTAACAAACCAGGGACTTTACATAATAACACACAGACAGCTCAGCTGCTCAGAATACAGAACAGGAAGTGTCTCCTTTTCCTTCAGAGGTAAAAGACAGCTGGAATGGTATTTGTTAGCAGGAACTTCATTGCTCCTAGTGTGGGCCTGAAGCAGCTCGAAACGGATTAGAGGACGCACATGCAGACGAAATAGGGCCCATTTGGAAACAGAAGGAGCAAGAGATAGCAAGCAAATGGGCCTGCTTTGTGGTTTTTCTATGGCCCCTCCATGCCTCATGCTAAAAGAAAGTTAGTGAAAGGGTCAGATCTGCCAAAGAGAGCCAACTGGGAGAGCAATTTCATCTTCTGAAGAGAGGCCAGGAGTGCCAGGTTTCCAACATGCATTTTAGCTTTTCACANGAAANCAGGGACAGAAACCACATGAAAGTGGGAGGCAGGAATCCCCAGGATTCTGTGTAGCTGAGAACAGTTCAGGCACTGTCTTAGGTGTGGGCACAACCCTTCTCTGTCTGCCTTGGCTATGTGGCTTTATAGTGTCAGAAGGACACACCTGCCATAGACTTTGGAGACCCTAGTCCTCTGTCTTGCTGCATAACATATGTATTTTGGGTGTACATGTGTATNTGTATGCATGTGTGGGTAGATACATGAGCACATGGATGCATGGAGGCCAGGGTTTGATTCCGGATATATTCCTTACTTCCTTTCTACCTTAAACCTTGAGACAGATACACTGAACCTGCATCTTACTGATTAGGCTAGACTGTCTGGATAGTCAGCCCCAGGGATCCTCTGTTTCCCTCTCTACAGTTCTGGGATTGCAAGTGTACAACACTGTGCCTTGATTTTTAACATGGGTTCAGGGGGATTCAAGTCAGTTCTCCANGCTTGCATGGCAAGCACTTTATCAATGAAGCCTGTGGAATATTCCTTTACACTGTGTGAATATATGTCACTGTGATTGGTTTAATAAAGAGGCCAACTGGCCAATAGCTGGACAGGTAGAGGGTAGGTGGGACTTGCAGACAAAAAGAGAGCATGAAAGAGAAGAAACGAGGAGTCTGAGAATCTCAAGGAGATGCAGAGAGAAGGAAATCAACTTGCCATACTGAGAAAAGGTACCAAGCCACGTGGCAGAGCATAGATAAGAAATATGAGTTAATTTAAGTTGTAAGAGCTAGTTAGTGTCAAGCTTAAGCTATGGTTGAACATTTATAATTAATAAGTCTCTGTGTGGTTATTTGGGAACTGGCTAGCAGGACAGAAAAGTCCGCCTACAGAAGCCACCTCTCCAGCCCATGACATAATCTTTCCTATGGCCTCTTCTCTGTACCAACCAAAGATTAGATGGAAAGACTCTTCCATTTTAACTAACATACCTCCCCCATTTCAGAATACCCCTTCTGCTTGCCTGATAGCTAAAGGACTCAGCTCCCAGGGTTATGTAACAGTTTTGGCACCATATTTTTCCTTCAAGGGTGTGTCTCATCTCTTTGTTGCCAGCATTACTTCTGTGCCAGACTACCACTGGGGCCAGTGTCATCCAAGCCAGTTCCCACTTTGCAAGACAGATGGCTGCTTGTGCTTCAAGATTGTGTGGCCTGTGACAACTAGCCTTGTGACAACTGGCAGTGGGGAGAAAAGAAGGAGTTGGTAGCTCTTGGAGTGGCTGAGGAAGGTCTGTGACAAGAGAGAAAGCAAGTCATTGCATTCTAGGTCTTTTGAAGGGGGAAGGCAGAGCAAGAGGCTGGGTCATGGTGTGCTGTTCAAGGCATGGTGGGCCATTCAAGGCACAGAGTGCTGTTCGAGGCATGGTATGCCATTTGGGTCATGGTGCCATCGGAAGTTGGGTCCAAAAGTTTTGAGTTGGTTGGAGGAAGGAAGAAGAGTCTTGAGTCCACAAAGTACCCTCCANTCCTAGAGCCTGTGGTAACATGCTATGGGGTAGCATTTTTCATAGTCCTGGTGTGCTGCAAGGCTGCTCTGGGATCTGTTCTACCCCTGGGGCCACAGGGCCCCTTTAAGGTCTGAATTTCCAATGAAGAAGTTGGCCAAGCTGCATTCATATTAGCTGCAATAATTATGCTAACATTTGTACACACAGCGAGGAGACTCATTTGTACCATGGATGCTGGGTGAGCCTTGGATGCTCTAATTACAGGACACATTTTCTTATGAACTGACGGCCAGAGAATGCCCTTGTTGTTANTCTGACAACAAAAGCTAACTCGTTATTCTTCCCTTTTAGAGTAAAAAGGAGGAAGAATGAAGGGAAAGGTAATTGCCTCCTCCTGCTAATAACCTGACTTAATTCTTCTTCTAAGACCGAAGATTCCTAATGAGGTGGGTGCTGAGCCCAGAACAGACGGAGGGCATTCAGTCTGCCTTAAGCGGCTGTTCTTGGTTTCACAGAGTACCCATGTAGCTCCACCAAAGTTTCCCTTATTAGTGACACCCTACAGGATGTCAATGTTAAGACACCGTGATGTGCTGATATTGAAATATTATTAAATAAATGTACCCACCACTACCTATAACACACACACACACACACACACACATACACACACATTTCACAGCCCTCAAAGCTGCCTCACCTACCTCCTATTCACTCTTCTACTCTCTCCATGCTCCCTAACCCTGTCAAGGACTCTTTTCTTTAATACATATGTGAACTTGATACACAAGCATTGTATTTACATTACTCCTGCCCCTCCCTCCTCTTCCAACTCCTCCCCTTCCCCACCTCTCCTTCANGATCTCTTCTTTAATTATTGTTATTATTATTATTACATGTGTATATACATGTATATGCAACCTACTAAGTCTGTTTAGTGTTGCTCCTAAGTACATTTATCTAGGGCTAAACTCCTTGGGATTGGACTACCGATTAGGAACTCATCCCTGGAGGAAACTGATTCTCTCCCTCTCAGCAGCCATTGGCCATCTGTAATTCTTCATCTAGGGCTGGGATCATGTCACACTAGCATGTCAACTGGTGTTGTCATTATGTTTTGTTCATTGTGTTGTCATTATGTATTTTCAAGACTTACTGGATGATTTTCCCCCTGCATGCTGTCAATGTGACACAAGATAGAGTCATTGGAGAAGAGGGAGCCTCAATTGAGAAAATGCCTCTCTAAGATTGGTGAGAAGGCAAGCCTGTAGGACATTTTCTTAATTAACAATTAATGGGGAAGGGCTCAACCAATTGTGGGTGGTGACACCCCCAGGCTAGTGGTCTTGGGTTCTATAAGAAAGCAGACTGAACAAGCCNTAGGGAGCAAGCCTGTAAGCAGCCCTCCTCCATGGCTTCTGAATCAGCTTCTGCCTCTAGGTTCCTGTCCTGTTTGAGTGTATGTCCTGAATTCCTTCAATGATGAACAGTGATGTGGAAGTATAAGCCAAACAAACCCTTTCCTCTTCACTTTGTTTTGGTCTTAGTGTTTCATCACAGCAATAGAAAACTTAACTAAGACACCCTGTCAGGATCTAGGGGACACTATCTAGCAGCAAGTGTCCTGGTTCCCTGGTTCTTACAATCTTTATGACCCCCTCTTTCAATATTTTCCCTGAGCCTTAGGTATAGGGATTGTATTGCAGATGTGTAAGTTGGAGGTGACTTATTTTCTGTATTTTGACCCTGTAATAATCTCCATCTGTTGCAAAGAGAAACTTCTTTGATGAGATATGAGAGCCACACTTATCTGTGGGTATAAGGATAGGTATTTAGAATATAGATAGACATTATATTGACAGCCACTCTTTATACTCTCTGCCTAGCTTTGGCTTTTCTAGAGTGTGTGTGTTGGAATCATGTAGGTCATTTTTCTTTCAAGCCTTTTTGTTTTTAATTTCATTCTTTCTTGTCTTCATCCCTCAGCGATGAAGCCAAGACTCCCCCATCCGCCACGGTCATGCAGGCACAGACATGTAGTGAGACCATGATGTACATAATAAGAAGGTTCTCACTTGGGAAATAGAGTTGATCTACCATCAGCCCAGAGGGGAGAGAGTGCATCTTGGCAGTTCCCTTTTAATCACTAATGCTTTTGATGATGAGCTGGGGATGACTTTTATCATTTAAGCTAACTCTCATCTGTTTCTGATGGCTTCTGAGTAACGGAAATGAGAAGAAAACAGCGCGAGAGCTTTAAAAAAACTCTCTTTGAATCTGCTACACAGGGCATAAAACTCACCCACATTCACCTGAAACAAAGCGTCCCCTTAGATGCAGGTGTGGTTTTAGTGTGATGGGGCAGTGACTGTAAGCCTCCCTGACTCTGTGCCTCAGGGCCTGTGTAGTGATGGTGAGGACTCTAGCCGTGTTGTTTCCCAAAAGCACAGCAAGAGGAGGGGACCCTGTGAGGGATGAGCTGGGGAAAGGCAAGCCTGTGTACCATCTTGCTGAGTTATTTGTCAGATTTATGAGCGCTAGTAGCACTTATCAAAAGTGACGTTTATTGGGTGTGAAATGTTCTCATTTGTTAGATAACACAAGCTGTTTTGTATCAAAGCAACTTTCACATAGCACAATCTCCTCTGTCATTAAAGACCTCCTAGGATTAATTACTGAGATCTATGCCCGGATGCCTAGATGCCTCCCAGAACCATAAACTTATCAATCACACATGAGCTGATTGCCAAGACATTTTCCTCAGATCTACTGTCTTCCTGTGAGAAGGGTGAGGACAAGGTAAGGGAACAGTCAGTGCATATAAGTGCTCCTGGGAGACCTGAGGTCGTGGCCTGGGACAAGGCTGTCCCTACTTCCTCAAGCTTGAAGCTGCTACAGTTAGGTTCAGTAGATGGACACTTCGCTGCTCAAAGCGTTTTAGTACAAAGGTATGTATTTCCCCATTGCTGTGACGAAATTATGACGGAAAAAACCTAATAGGAGAAGCATTTGCTTTCCTTGTGGTTTCAGAGTTCCAGTCTGTTCTGGTGAGGAAGGTATGGTGGAATTCACAGTGGAGGGATCATGAGGTTGAGGTCTTCTCACATCTCAGCATCAGATGGGAAATAGAACAGGAGGTAGGTATAACCTCCAAAGGACCACTCCTAATAACTTCTACCAGCTAAGGCCCAAATCCCAAAGTTTCTACAACATCTCAAGACAGTGCCATCAGCTGGGGACCACGTGTCTAAATGCCCAAGCCTGCGAGGGACAGTTCCCATTTAACCGTAACAGGTGTTTTCCTTGTCATTTATCACCCCATTGCTGTTACATGGGGTGTAAGATGTTAGCACATGGTGAATGGCAGGAAGCTTCTTGTCCTAGATTACAGAGAACTCAGAGGCTGAACTAGTACTAGGAACCCAGTCTGCTTTTTCTGAAACCAGTACATTTTGCCTTTGAACTTGTTCTTTAGAATATTTTCCCAGGATCTTCTTTAGAATATTTTCCCAAGCCCCTGATCCTGAGATCACCAGATTACAGCATCGGCTACAGGTTCATGTGTTGAATGTGGGGCTACCAGTAGGTGGTGCTGTTTCAGGAAGTTAGTGATACTAGGAAGTAGGAGCTGTGGAGGAGCTAGGTAGGGGGACATTTTTTGGTGGGGTGTTTCTTGCTCTGTCCTTTTCTCTTCCTCTGCTGCCTTCCTACATAAGGTGAGCAGCTTCCTCCACCAATGCTCTCCCATCATCATCATCATGTCCAGTCTCACCTGAGGCTCAGAACATGGGACCAGTTTACCATGGGGCAAAACTGTGAACCCGAATAAATCTTTCCTCTTTGTAAGCTGTTTGTCCTCAGGCATTTGCCATAGTGAGGTCAAGTTTAACTAACATAGGGTCCATGAGAAAACAACAAGCTCAAATGCAAGGCAATTTNTTGGGCATCAAAATTACTTACAACAAAAGTAGAGTCTNCTTNAAGGACCTTGCAATTATCACTAAGAAATCCAGGGCACAAGAAAAATGAGTATACAATGCTACAAGTTGGATGAAGGTGGACATGAGGAAGAATTTTTATGTATATCTAANATATTGATGTGCTTCAGGTAATAAAGCTGGTGGAGGCCAAGAGACACCTCCCCTCCAACACANAGCAAGCTGTGTGGCTTTATTCTCACATAGACCCAATGTCCACCACTGCCCTAGACCAAGGCATTCTCAACTTCTACTTGCTGAGAAAGTCCTTCCACTGCACCTNTCTACCCTTTCTATATGGCCTAAAACATTCTCCAGTCACTGCCTCGAGCATCCTACTGTAGTGTTGAACTTAAGCACAATGTAAAAATCTTCACCTGGACCCAGAAGGCTCTCTAGGATCTAGCCTGAGTGTGTCTTGACTTCATTCCTTACCAGTCTCCCCCTCACTGTCTTCAGTCATGCTGGTCTTCTTCAAAGAGCCATTTGAAGGGTCTTTATTACTGAAGGGTCTTTGCACATACTGTTCTCCATGCATGCATTGCTCCTCNACAGGACCAGTCCTGTTGTATCCTTCCATGTCTTCCTGATGTAACCATGAATATGGTTGCCTTAGAGAGGCCATCCTGACCTCACAACCTCAATCAGGTCCTTCTGTTTAGCCTCTCTTTGTATTCCTAGCCATTTTCTTCACAGTACCTATTATTTGTGGTTTATTTTTGTGCATCTTTATCTCTCACCTTTCATCTTTCACAGGCAAGAGTGTTGTATTTACTGTGCCAACAGCACCTAGCAGCTCAGCGTGGTGCCTGACCTTAGACTAGGCATCTGAGAAGTACCACTCTGCTGCCTGGAAGGAGGAATAGTTTCATGGCTATCAAAAAAAAATACAAAGAACTTTTTTTTTTAATAAATTCTTTGCTATGTAGACCAGAGCAGCTTAGAGTTTGCAATCCTCCTGCCTCTGCCTCCTAAGTGTTGGGATTACATACATATGTACCAACACACCCCACAAGATAATATACTTTTAACGTTCGCAAGGAAAGTTTATCATTCATTTGCGTGCGTATATGTGTGTTTATGTGTCTCTGTGTCTGTGTGTGACACTTGGACCCTAAAATCTCAGGGACTTTTAGCTTATTTATTTACATAGTTCTGATACACAGAACAATGTTTGACACACAGATNCTCAAATATGTAAGCACAAATATCTGTTAGATGCATAGTGAGCAGAGGAATTATAAAACTATTTATCAGGGAGAACTAATCCAGTGGGCAAGTCAGGGTAGTGATCTGTAAGAGGCTTTGAAATGGAGTTGGTATTGGTGGGGGCAGTTGAGGCAACCAGAAGCAAAAGAAATTTGGTTTAATAAATGTCTAAAAACAAGTCAGTGTGCTGCAAGGTTAGCTCAGCATCATTACATAGGTCTCTCAGGTGAGCACTGATACCCAGGATGGGCTGCTCTGGGTACAAGCTTGTGTACTTTCCCAGTGTAAATAAAGAAATGAGCCACTCAAACAGCTGGGGTAGGTGGCTCCTACAGGTTTAAGCGGCCCTGTTCAGTGGTGTAAGTGAATAGTTTTCCCTGCAAAGTTGAGGGTCAGGTCCAGAGCCATCGCGACCTCATCACGGATGGTAGCCTTGCAAGGCTGTGTCGGATGGCCAGCCTGCCTTCCGACAGTCCTGATTAGTTTCCAGAGCTCAGTATGGATGTGTCCCATGTGTGGGTGACACCCCATGCCCATGTCTGGATTCTTGGTTCTCATCTTAGTAATCTTTCTATTCTTATCTTGTCTGGAATGCAGGAACTCACCTAGGATTTCCCAACCCCATGAACTCCCAAATCTTGCATGTCACTGGCATTGATGTACTGAAGGAAACATAATGATAAAGAAATGGTCCTACCAACAGACCATTGTACCTCTAAAGCCTGTGCTTGCTTTCCTTCATCTCTTTTATATTTACAGCCTCGGGCTTACCCAGAAAGCCTTTGTCTCCTCCCAAATTTCTCTTCTTGTCCAGTCATGGGAAACACTGAAACTCTGATGTAGTTCCATTTCTGTTGCTGTAACAGGTCACCTGACCCTGGGTAGTGTGGAGAGACAAGAGAAGTCTGGCTGANGGTAGCATCTAACAAAAGGACCCCGGCCGTGATGTCAGAGAAGTGGAAACGGAAACACTGCGTGGAACAGGGAGTGTGTGCAAGCAATGAAGCGAGAGAACGAGGAGGGGCTAGGCTTACTCTGTGTGTGCGTTTGCATTTTTTTGTGTGTGCGTGTGTGTGAAGGCCAGAAGTCAACCTCAGATGTCATTCTGTCCTTCAGGGGCTATCCACCTTATTTCTTTGAGGGACCAACCCAGTCCTGCAAAACTCTTCTGAGAGTGGTTCCCCATGACCTACTCACCTTCCACCTATCATTGTAGGACCCCCACTCCCCAAGACTCACTACTCCTTAAGATTCCTGCATTGGAGACCACATGTGACCCTGTTGGGAGCCCATATTCANAACACAGAAACTCCTATTTAATAGAAATTTAAGGGATTTTTCTCTTGTTGAAAAAATATTGATTAAAGNCTAACTGCCAGCTGGGTTGGGCATTAAGTTCTGNGGATATAATGAATAAGAAATAGGCACATTCTTTGCCCTCAAAAGGTTATAGTTTAGTGTGAGACTCAGATATTAAATTTAAATGCATGAGTAAATACAGAACTCAAGTTGTGACATCTGCTGTGTAGGAAAGTCAGAACTCTTAGAATGTTTGGTTGGCCATCCCTCAGGACTCCTCTAGGTGACATTTGGGACAAGGTTTTGATAGCAAGGCAAGCAACTGTGCAGAATGGGGAAGGGGTTTCCAGGCAGAGGTGAGGGAATTACCAAGGTGCAGCATGCTGCAGTGGGGAACAGAAGCCAGGGTGGGCACGAAAGGACACACATGCTTAGGTCTGGTTCGAGTCTACCTTCTCTAGCAGGTTAAACATTCTGAACTCCAGCCTTTCCTTCACAGAGCCCCTGCAGAGCTTTATGCCAGACAGCGCATCTTTTGACTTGAATTTTTACAGGCTCCTTCCAGCACAGCTATGTGGAGAATGAGTTTGGAGATGCTAAAGAGGGTGAGATAGTAGTAGATTAGGTGAGAAATAATAGTAGTTTGCACCTGGGGATGGGAGCTGGCGACAAGTAGAGGGAGGGGAGGTGGCTGGAAGTGGCAGGATTGGAGACTTGCCCAGGATTTGGGAAGAAAGGGAAACACCAAGAAAGGCTTTTGCTTTAGTCTTTTTGGCTTTTGCAATGAGTTCGTGAGGAGGCAGCTGGGCAGTTTTGTTCCTGGTTAAGGGAAGACAAGAGATTTAAAGCTTCAAATGAAGTCTTGGGCTGATTACCCAAAGCCAGGACTGGATATCCGCTCTTCAGCCTCCGACCACTGGGGGACAGGATCAGGGTTCCGTAGAAGCCAGTGCTCCCTGCTTTTGGACAGGCCAGGTCTCCCGCAGTTCTGCCATGCCCATCCTGTGTGTCTATACACATCTAGATGTGTATAACCTCCGACCACTGGGGGACAGGATCAGGGTTCCGTAGAAGCCAGTGCTCCCTGCTTTTGGACAGGCCAGGTCTCCCGCAGTTCTGCCATGCCNATCCTGTGTGTCTTTCTCTGTCAGCTCTGGCTTACTTTGACTTAATGACTCTCAGTTCCCAGCAAGTTCCTTCCCAGAATCACAATGGGCGACATTACGCACTCCTCATGCCTGGTGATAACTTTTTAGGAGGTTTTTATTCTTTTACAATATATTAAAGCCATATTTTTGCCAGCTTTTTACTTCAGTTTATTTCTTGCCCTTGACTCCCTCTTCTCTTCCCCGCCCCCACCCCAGGANTCCCGTTCCGTTCCTCCCCCTACTCCCTCTACCTGAGCAGGTTTGCTCTGGAGATGTTTAATTCTCCTTTAATCCCAATTCCCCAAGGTACATGAAAGCAGCTTTACGAGCCCATAAATCCACCAAGATAAAGTGCATTTTTATTAGTTGTGTTGACATCAAAGGGAAAAAAATANAATCTAATGTGGAATAGTCAATAATGAATTTGCTTAATAGCCCCCCTCGTCACCTTAGCAGTCTCAGGAGGGAGTGGTCTCCAGGGTAGAGCACAGGGGCTGGCAGCCTTGCCCTGGAGACAGGCAGGGTACAGCCCTGGTAGATGCTGTTTCCTCCAAGGAGAAAATATTTCTTGGCAATGGAGCTGGGAAGTTTGAAAGCAGAATGTGGGAGACAGAGAGCCTGGGGCACAGGGGTGAAGGGAAGAGGTGGGTGGATTAGGAGTTAAGCCATTGGTTGTTCCGGGGCTCCTGGGGTTCCTGTCATCCTTGCTGTCAGCCTTGGTGAAAGGTCAGACCACCGAGAGCTGCTTCGGTTACAGGAAAATGGAGGAAGGAATCTGCTGGTATGATTTGCCATCTCAGGGAGCANGTAACTCTGCAGATGGCAGCATCCCTGGGAAGAGGATCGAGTTCCATGGGTCAAGCTAGGGTCAAGATCAGCTTGATGCATCTATACTGTCTGCAAGTCTGAGCCTTGCCTTCTCCCCCTTGGGCCACTGTTCCTCATCAGGTCATGCAGAACTCTGTTCTGTGGGGTGGGAATCCCTTCTGCCTTCTATCAGCCCAGGCTTTCTGCATCCCTTTGTAGCTACAGGTCTAGGGTTTGCAAGAATCCCTGGCCCCACGTC
>LZPO01117039.1:281148-300518 GCA_001675575.1 Neotoma lepida
GGAACTCACTCGGTAGCCCAGGCTGGCCTCGAACTCACA
The DNA here is from genome assembly GCA_001675575.1 of Neotoma lepida. Classification (NCBI taxonomy): domain Eukaryota; kingdom Metazoa; phylum Chordata; class Mammalia; order Rodentia; family Cricetidae; genus Neotoma; species Neotoma lepida. The sequence continues at coordinate 281,188 of LZPO01117039.1, forward strand.
GAGATCCGCCTGCCTCTGCCTCCCAAGTGCTGGGATTAAAGGTGTGCACCACCACCACCTGGCCAGACCTTTCTTTTCTGGGACAGATGATGCAGCAGGATAAGGACCTGTCGGTCTGACTTTTAGAGTAGTAGTGAAGATGACAAAAATAACTCTTGGCAGAGGTCGCTTTTGTATGCACTCAGTGCTAGATTAGACATTATTATTAATGATAATAATTGGGACTCAGAATCAACAAACACCAGGAACTAATAAGTGATCATTTAAATGTGACATTTACTCTCAGAGACATACTATTAGCTCAAATGGTGGTATNATATATTTTATGTAAATCTAGTAGATGGAGATAAAACATTTTATNCACAGACAAATTAGAGAATAATTATTTTCAAGTCAGGGATCTTTAACTATCAAGTTCTTTATTGTATATTGATTGATACTGGAAGAGGGGGGCCATTTTAAGCCCAGAGGTCATCAATTAAGGATGGATTAAAGTAACTATGAAGTAACCTTGAGTTGGAGGGAGGATAGAGTCACAATAACTTAATATGGTTTGTAAAAAATAGTACATAAAGGAGCTCATGGTGTTAAGACAGGTGAGATACCCTTACCATGATGTCTTCGAATCCCATGTTTTGGTAATCTTCCAATGGATCAAGAGCAGAGTTTCTGTTGTCACAAGAAGACAGACAGTGGCCCTGCAGAGAGCTCAGTGTCAGNTAACATTGAGATCCCTGCATTGCACATTGCTCTTTTCTAAGTATTTCACAGCTNTTCACTCAGGTACATCATGCCAGGCTAATACAATTCCTCTTCTCCTTCCAGATGGGGAAACTGATACACAGAAACTGATGCTCCCACTCATTGCCAAAGCCAGGGAGCTAGGCATCTCCCATTAGTGCTAAGCTAAGGGCCAGAGAAGACATAGGTTGGGGAAAATGACATGTGGTTAAGAAGAGTGTTTACAAAGGGATGACGCTGAGCTAAATAGAAGTGAAGAAAGGAATCCAGGGTGAGGACAAGGGAGCAGTAGTGTTCTGGGTCAAGGGAATTAGAGACACCAAGGTCTTGGATGGGAAAGAGGTGGTAGGTTTGAGGAGCATCAAGAAGAGGGCTTGATTGGAAAGAGCGGATAAGCAAGGGGAAATTGACTAAGGACACATTAGAAAGATGCCGGAGCTGGGTCTTGATGAACCTAGGCATCCATTGTGGCTTTTTTCATTTGATACATAATGANCAGTTGAAATATCTGAGCAGGACAATAATGAGATTGAGTCAACTCTTTTAAAAGAAGGGGCTATTTGGATACTCAGTGGCAGGAATGAGTGGTGGTAGGAACAGAAACAGGAAGGAGCAGAATGGAGATGATTGTAACAGTCCAGGCACAAAATAATATGAGACTGGATGAAAGAGAGAANGTGGCTGGACTGAGAAGGGTTGGACGTGGGACACGTGATAAAGAGAAGGAAAAAGATGTCACTAAGTGCCAACAGGAGCAACTGGATGGTTGTGGTGCTATTTGCCGAAATGGAGACANATGGGAATGAAGAAGGAGGGTGGCCATGAAAGACAGTTCAGAGCCTCNGCTTGGAGATNCAAATGGAGATGCTGAGTAAGAAATTAATACTCAAGGCTGGAGCTCAGGGGAGAAGAGANTGTACAAAAGTTTAGGAGTTTAGGAGTTTTGAAATCCTAGCNACAAATAGATTGAATTACCTATGGAAACATGGTAGATAAGAGGTATGCTTTAGGATTTTTGATNTTTATACTTAAAAGATAAGGCTGATAGAGAGGTAGTGAACTGGGAGAAGAATCAGACAAAAGTGGATTTTTAGATAGCAAGATATATTTGCACTANTCTATGCAGAATGATANAGTCAATGGCATTGAACACTACCTATAGATTTGTTGTAGTTTGAATGTGACATGTTCCCTGCAAACTCATGTGTTTGAATACTTGGTTTCCAGAGAATGGTTCTGTTTTGGAAGGCTGTAGAATCTTTAATAATCTTAAGATTCTACAGCATAGCCCTCTTTCCTGTCCTGTCANCTCTCTGCCTCCTGACTGGGGGTGGTATGTGTGTGGGGGGATTCAATACCTTCTCACACTTTTGCTATCATGCCTTCCTATCCTGATGCATTATATGCTTAAACCATGAGCCCAAATTAATGCTGCCTTCTTGAAGTTGCTCATGTCAGACATTTTGACACAACAATAGGTAGGTCACTAAACCAAGGTTCCATAAGGAAAGGAGACCAATAATTGACTACTGGATCTCGGCATGGAGTTGGCTTTGACAAGAGAAGTTTTTCCATAGAGCGATAGGGACAGAAACTTGCTTCAAAAGCCAGCATTTGCTTGGTAAGGTTGCAGTAGCAATCAACTCCCAAGTCTTCAGGGCTTGCAGAGTAACCATGCCTCTTTGCTGTTCATGTTACCTATTGGCAGATATGAGTTAGCTATTTTTTCCATTCTGCATAACTTCTCATTTTGAGAGTCAGGATAAAGCTATAGCTTCCTTTGTAAAGTGTTGTGGCCAGAGTGAAGAGAAAAGTTTCACAGANTGAAGAGAAAGGTTTACCCTTCTAAACCTTCTTCTCACTTGATCTCTTCTGATGTTATGGATAATGCTAGTCATGGGGCCAAGCCTGATGGATTTGGAAGACTGACTTCTTGTTGAAGTTCAGTGGAGGTCATGTGGTGTATNAATTTTTTCATGGCCATGACAAAATGCCTGTTAGAGACAACTTAGAGGTGGAAGGCTTTATTTTGACTCATAGTTTTAGGGGATACAGTCCTGTCAGGGGAGCATCACAGCTGTGTGGCAGTGACCATGGTAGTAGGAGTTTGCAATGCAGCCCATTCTTATTTCAGTAGACCAGAAAACAGAGCATTTGGGCCAGAACCAGAGATAGTATCACCTTTAAGGTCCACCCCACACTAGCTTGTGATCACCTGCTAGTCCCCCATATTAAAAAGGTTCCACAACCCCCTCAAACTGAGCCATCAGATAGTGACCAGATATTCAAGAACATGGGCTTATGGGAGACATATCAAATTCAAACCACAGCCCACAGCACATAGGGACACATGACTCCTTTATAAAAAAAAAAAAGGAGGAGTCAATAGTTGGCGACAGTAATAGAATCTTTCACAGAGTGAGTTCTGGAGAAGATGGAAGCTGAATTAATAACGATAAGCATTGCATAAAAGCCCAAGAATTTTAATGTACAGAGAAAAAGGGAATAGGGCGGTAGCTAAAGAGTGAACTGGTGTCAAGTCAGAACTTTATTTTTTGTTAACATGGGGTTATTTGAGCATTCTTGTACNTGATGCACTGATCTAGAGAGAGGAAGAAATTGCAACAGCAGCGTGATCAAATAGCTACAAGGAAAATGTCGTGTAGGTGAGTGGCGACAGGTTTCTATGGACAAGGGGAAGACTCACCTTTGCTAAGGTCANNAGAAGTTCATTCTCTGTGACAGGAGAAAAGGCAGAGCTTGTTGGCACAGAGCCTGGAAAATGTGGTTGTAGGATGAGAAAGTCATTCTCTGATGGCTTCTCTATCCTGCATGGAACAGATCATCACCTGAGAATGAAGAGACAGAAATGGCACTGGTGATTTGAGCAGTGACAAATAGTGAGGGAATTATGACAAACAGAGCATGAAGAGAACAGGTGAGCTTGGTAGGAACGCTGACCCTCTGGAGCAGTGGTTCTTAATTGGGGTCCNGACCCCTTTGTGGGGTCAAATGACCCTTCCNCAGAGCTTGCCTAAGANCACCAGAAAACACAGATATTTACATTGTAATCCACAACAGTAGCAAAATTACAGTTAGGAAGCAGCAATGAAAATAATTTCATGGTTGTGGGTCACCACCAACATGAGGAACTGTGTTAAAGGGCTGCAGCATTAGGAAGGTTGAGAACCACTTTTCTGGAGGGTTATGATTATTGGTTTAGGTTGAGAGCTCGAGATGCATGTTTTTCACTGTTTCTGTGCAGTTGACTGCAAGTATGATGTAGATAGAAAGCTTAAAGCTCCCAAGATGGCTCTCANAATGGAGNCAGATGGGGGATAAAGTTGATGGTTTATACAAGGGGTTAATTTTAATAAGTAACCATAGAATAGGGTATGATCAAGCAACCACAGAATGAAAATGTGAGGGGTATGATGGCCCACGAGCCCAGAGAGTCTATAACCTTGAAGTTCTTGGGGCTTAAAAGGGTTAGAATAGAAATATCAGAGTATTCTGGAAATTTTTAGACAGTGGCCATCAATGCTTAGCATTGAGATATTAAAGGGACCAGGGCTATGGCTCAGTGGGTACAGTGCTTGCTGTACAAATGTGAGACCCTGAATTTGAATTCCCAGAGTCCATGTAAAGCTGGATGTAGTAGTGTGTGCCGTATCACATTGCAGTGAACCGTAATGCCACAGATCTTATAAGTCAGGAGATAAAGAGAGGGGAAGCCTCAAAAGCTCGTGGGCCAGCAAGCCTTGTGTATGCTGCCGCAAATGACAAGAGACCACGTGTCAGACAAGGTGGAACAAGAATACTGACACACAAGGTTGTCCTCTGACCTCCATGTATATGCCATGTGCACACACACACACACACACACACACACACATACATAAATAATAAAACACATCGTATTTTTGCTCCAAAATTTTTATAAGTAGCATAGCTGCTATTGACAAGACCTAGGTTAAGAATATGGCAGTGGTTGGGAGAGTAGTAGCTGAAGCAATTCCCGAGTTGCTCTGATGTGAGGGTGCTGAGGNGTTTGGGGGTTCAATAAGTATGTGGACATNGAGCAGTGGTTCTCCTAATGCTGTGACCCTTTAATACAGCTCTTCATGTTGTGGTGACCCCCAACCATAAAATTATTTTTGCTGCTACTTCAAAACTGTAATTTTGCTACTGTTATGAACTGTAATGAGAAAGGGTCATTCAACTAAGAAGGGGTCACAACCTACAGGTTGAGAACCATTGGCATAGAAGGTAAGAAGTTGCACTGTTCTTCCAGACCTAAGTTCCATTTCTGGTACCCATGCTAGGAGACTCACAACCACTTGTAACTCCAACTCTAGGGGTTTTGACACTCTTCTGGCCTCTGCAGTAACACACACACACACACACACACACACACACACACACACACACACACTAAGTAGATAAATAAATAAACACATTTAAAAAAATCAGTGCTTATGGATGGCAGGAATGGTCTGATGGCAGATTTTCTGGTATCTCATAGTTGTGATGCTCAAGCATTCACTGCTTTTCTGCTAAGCAGCACTGAGGAGGGTCCATCCTGGGGGTTAAACTGAGATAATGGTCATGTACCACCCTGTAACCTGGCACCAAGAGAATGCACAGAGGCCCCGGGATCCTGTAGAGCCTTATAGTCTTATAATACTTGTTTCTCCTTCTGGCTGCCAAGGCACAGAGGTCCTCATGGGTGGCTGGTGGGCCGTGAGAACAGAATGGGACTTCCGCGCTAAGTTGACNGTAACAGGGGACAACAGAGGCTTCAGACTTGGGGGAAATGAAGTGGTAAAGCCACATCAGTGACAGGGAGTGGAAATCCATTAGAACANAGGTGTTCTGGGGACACTGCTCAACGGTATCGCTTTTGTCCATTTTATCCTGGGGATCTGAGATNGAGCTGGTACATCATAACTGGGCTTTTGGCTCCACAGAATGGCAACTGTTTAAACCACAGGTTCTTGAAAAGAAAGTCTTCTCAGGCCTATTATAGCATTTATGATCCCAATCTTTGTTTTCTGAAGGTGCCTTTCCTGGACTCTTTCTGGATTTTTTTTTTTTTAGTACCCCTTCAGCCTTCACAAGGTGGCAGTTGACCTGTCCCATCAGCTATAGTGCTTGTTTGCTGTCTTTCTCATTCTCTTTCTGTGAGTTCCCTCCCCTCCCTCAACCCTTCACAAGACTGCTATAGTACTGTGTTCAGGTTCTCTCCAGGAGATCATGAGTACAAGTGCTTACACTCTGAAAATCCATAGTACTGAGTATGAATCTCAGCTCTTCTGCTTGTCCACTGGCCCTTAACTTTCTTTGGACATCAGTTTGCTTGTTTGTTTCATTCTCTTGGTATTTGTGTGTGTGCATGCGTGCATGTGTGCATGCGTGCGTGCATGTGTGTGTGTGTGTGTATTTGTTTGTATGTGTTTGTTTGTGTATGTATGTGTGTTTATGTATATACAGGTGGATGTGTGTTCATGCGTGTTAGGTGGATGTCTATATGCAGTTGCTTGTGGCATGTTGAGCCTGTGTATGTGGAAGAAAGAGAGTCACTTCAAGTCTCAGGTCTCAAGTATTATCTACCTTTTAGTTTTGAGACAANCTGTACCGCTGTCCTGGAACTCACCAAGCAGGGTAAGCTAGCTGGCCAATGAGCCTCATGGACCATTGTCTTTGTCTCCCTGAAGTGGAGAATATGAGCACTCACCACCATGTTCAGGTTTTTTTTCCATGAGGGTTCTGAGGACTTAACTCATGTATGTCTTTGTCCAATATATCCACATTGTATAGACTGCCCACTGAGTAGCGTTCTCAGCTACCAAATTGACTATTGCAATAATACAGTGTTTATGTTCAGTGACCTTTATCTTTCTTAATAATGGCTCCAAAGTAAATGTAAAAGAATAGCACTGCTGGCCATTTATGTACACCAAAGAGGAGCTATAGTATTAACCTTAAGTGAGAATGTGAGCAGTTATTGTAGATATATAGGAAATGACATAGTCTATATAGAGTGTCTGGTACTTGCTGCAGTTCCAGCATCCACTGGTGGTCCTGGAATGCATCCCTCAGAGATAAGGGAGAATAACTTTATGTGAGATGCAGGTAGCAGTNGCACTACCTTGGAATGGTATTTGAAGATTAAATGATGTACTATATAGACTTAGTAATGGCCCACTATTCTATACTCCTAATTACCATCATTGTATTATTCCATGCACTTGATCCAGGTACCACATTCTCCTTAATAAAGCTGGGATGATACTGCCAGCTGCAAGAAGTCAAGGAAGTGACCCCAGGCCCGGTAATCTTCCTTAATAAATGCTCCTGAGTTTCCCTTCTCACCCACTGAGAAGCATCGCTTGTGCCACTTTATGGGACAGAAATGGGGAATAGCAAGATGCGACATGAGAACTGCAAAGTCAAGGGCTTACTCTCAGGATATCATTTGAGAAAAGGCTCAGAAAGGTTAAGCACCTTCTTCATGTTTTCCAATCCCCAACTAGAGGCAGGATTCATACCAGGGCATCAAAGCTCAAGGCAGGGACTCTTTCCGTGTTTCCCTGTCATGGGTCCCCCTCTCAGGTTGGGTCTGACTTTTAGAGCCTGAGTAACTAAGCTCCAACCCACCCTCCCTCCCTTATTTTCTATTGCTGGTGCAGTCTCATTTAGAACTCCCTGCCTTTCCCCATCTTCTGCCTTTCTTCTCTTCACTCACCTGTCATTTCAGGCCCGAATCCTTCTTTATTTCCAGAAGACTCTCACTTTCACTGATCTGTTCCTCTGACCACCCATACCATGTCGTCAGCATGACCTTTTAGATGGTAACTACTATGTCATCTCTCTCTGCGTCCACCTCTCCCCATAGAACTTATACAGTGCTGGAAATCTGAAAGATCAAATTTCGGGGGCAAGTGATCCTAGGATGAGATTTAAGTAGCAGATAGACAGGTGTCATGGTGCATGGCTGTAATCCTAACACTTGGAAGGTTGAGTAAGGAAAATTACAAGCTCCAGGCTAGTGATCTTTGCTAGGAAGTGAGACCTTGTGATGATGATGATGATGATGATGATGATGATGATGATGATGATGATGACTACAATGATAATGATAGCTCTATTTTTGATAAAGAGTTGAGATCTGCTGGCATTGCAGTACTGAAGGTACTACAACACCATCTAGAGCTTGGTTGAGGGGAGCCTAAAACTTTCCAGGTAGGCAGAACAGCAGTTTCAACTTTCCCATAAATGTCAGNGATGGCTGTAAAAATCTTATGGCTCTTGTTGTGGTTTGAATTTAAAATATCCCTCTTAGGTCTCAGTTGGTGGCTGTATTTTGGAAGGTTATGGAGCCTCATTGGAAGGAGTGGGTCACTAGGGGTGGGCCTTGAGATTTTGTAGCCTGACTCCACTTCCTTGACACTTCGGGTTCTTGACTGTGAACTCAATGTGACCAGCCACATCACTTTTCTGCTACCATGCCTTCCCTCCCACTAACACCTTTAAACTGTGAGCCAAAACAAATCAGTCTCCCATTAAATTGCTTCTCATTAGGTATTCAGTTGCAGCAATTAGAGAAGTAACTNTTCAGGCTAGTGATATCTAATAGATTGCTGCAGCACCATCTAGGGTGCTCACTTTGAAAGATAGTGTTCTTTCTGGACTCCCAAAGAACCAGAATCCCATTGGTTCCTGAGCNTCTCGGGGGAGAAAAGGATTCAAGAGCACTTTCAGAGCATCCCACACTCTTGCTAGGTAGTACAGTGGAGTTGGGAGGTATTTCAGTGGTGACTTTGCCTTTTCCAAAAATGGTTGGAGCCTTTGTATTCTCGAGGGCTGGTAGAAGCCTTGGCTGGATTTGGGTCTTCTGAGACTGGATTGAGACTCTTGGCATAAAATACAAGGGTAGGTGCAAGAGGAAAGACTTTCCCCAGTTTCTACTCAATGGAGCAGAACATCTCTTCAGACTGAGATTCATTCTCTGTGTTCATCNCACTTCCCCTGATGCTGGGCTGAAAGAGCCTCCTGACAATGATNGAGACCACTTACAACCCCCTCTCTCAGCTGCTCTTTATCCAGGGACCCCTGCTACACATTCATTAAAGCATAAAGATATTTTCAAATGTTCACTCTTTGAGAATTGGTAAATTACGGGTATAGTTTTGTAGGAATAAAGAATGTTCTCCATTGTGAACAAGATCCGGATCCTGACTTTCTGTATAGGCCTGGGGTTGCCTGGTCACCTTTCCATGCCCTGACTCCAACCTGGACCCCTTGTTCTCTGATTCCTGACCCTACACTACATGCCTGTCTTTCTGTGGATTATCCTTGTCTTGCTCTGCACTGGCTGTGACTATCATGTCTTGTTCAAGACTTCATTTTTTATTCTGAGATCATCTACCTCTCTTTAATAGCTCACCTATTCCCAGCTTCCCTCACTTTCTGTTTACTCCAAAGGCCCAAGTCTTTCTTATGCCCCTGTCCTCTCCAGAGTCAAGTCATGGGCCTTCTCTTATCCTTTCCCTGTTAATGATTTTACCTTCTCCTGAATCTCCAAGGAGCTTTCTTGAGCTGGGTGGATGGTCTCTGCCATGGTGGTCTCCTTGCCATTCTGATGCGCTCTCTCTCTTTCTCCAGCTCTTTCTGGAGGAGAGAGAGAGACAGAGAGAGAGAGAGAGAGAGAGAGAGAGAGAGAGAGAGAGAGAGAGAGAGAGAGAGAGAGAGATGGCTATGTAGACTCTAAGGAGATAGGAAAGAAATAATTTTGATGTAGGATGAAGGAGATCCAGATCCTATTCTCAATCTCTTGGTATTCACATGTTTATGTATTCATCAGATTTTTAAGTACTAAGTATCTAGTTGCCATTAGGAAGTGCTNAGATGGATAAAGAACANTGTGGCACTAAACATACTGATTTTCTCTGGGGAGGCAGCTTCAGGAACCAACAAGAGCCAAGGCAATGTGGTCATGTGGTAATTGCAGCAGGAATGTGAAGGAGCTCTGAGAAGAGGACCCTTTTCAGCCTGAGGTGCTCAAAGGAAAACCCTGAGAGGGGACAGGCATTTTGAGTCCTCAGTGTCAGCCAAGAGAAAAGCCCAAAGCAGGACACACAGGGGAAGAGATGCTTTGAAAAAGGCCTGCATCATGAAGCTGTGGCATGTGTTGGAGCTGACTGCTCTCAGGGGAGACTTCTTTGGGGGTTCTGGCTACAGAACTCTGGGTCAGAAAATGTTCAGAGGTGACTTGGAGACAGATCATGAAGCATGTCACAGGTTTGACAGGAAGGCCTTGGGATTTAACAAGTCAGTGGCCAGATACTCCTTAAAGTTATCAAATGAGATCTGCAATTGCTATTTGTATTTTCTTGGTCAGTCCTGGAGGTAACTTTGGATAAAGTTTGAAGCTGTAGCAGAAGTCTTAGAGGGAAGGGTTGGAGGGTGAAAGCACAATTGAGGGATGTTCAAAAATAGAGTAGTAGGGATTGCACACAAGCTCTTTGGACATGCAGAAGAAGGAAAAGATGTACAGATGGGGCGAAGCTTGGGAGAGGACGGGGGTGGAGGGGAGGGATGACAGTGGGTTTTGATGGGGATGCTGGGGAAGGGTATGGCTGGCCACGGAGACCTATAGCTGCTCAGCATCCAGTGGAGGCTCACATCTGGGAGAATGTGGCCATGTGTCCACAGGAGTAGTCCAAGGCCACCAAGGGAATNGAAAACAACCACAGGCTACAGTTGGAGCTACACGGAGGTGAAGGTATCAGGGTGATAGGTTCTCATAGTCAGTCAAGGACAGGAAATTGTCACCCTAATGCTAAAGGCTATATGTTTGTCTCCTCCTCTTCCAGTTCATATCCTGAAGCCTCATTCTCCAGCATGATGTGATTAGGTGTAGAAGTGCTAGGAGGTGGGGATACTGAGAGGAAGTCACAAAATCGAGGACTTGATGATGAGGTTAGTGTCCTTGAAATAAGATACCAGAGTGTACCACCCCTACTTTATATTAGGACACANTAGTGCAAGAAAGATACTAACTAAAAAATGANTATTTCCAGAAATCTAGTTGACTGGCACCTTGAAACTGAGATTCCCAGCTCTGAAACTATGAAAAAAATAAATTTCTGTATTTAACCACCTCCAACCTTTGGTGTTGTGGTGGCTTGAATAGGAATGGCNCCCATAGGCTCATATATTTGAAAGCTTAGTCATCAGGGAGTGGCACTACTTAGGACTAGGAAGTGTGGTCTTATTGGGGTAGATATGACCTTATTTGAGAAAGTGCATCAGTGGGGATGGGCTTTGAGGTTTCAGAAGCCCAAGCCAGGGCCAGTGACTCTCAACTCTCTTCCTGCTGCCTGGAGATTCAGATGTAGAACTGCTACTTCTCCAGTGCCATGCCTGCCTGCATGCCACCATGCTCTTTGCCATGATAACAATGGACTAAACTTTTTTTTTCTTAAGAAATTTTTTATTTCTTTTACATACCAACCACAGATTCCCTTCTCTTCCCTCCTCCTACTCTCCCCCTGGCTTCTTCCCCAACTCACCCCCATTCCCTACCTCTCTGANAAGGTAAGGCCTCCCATGGGGAGCAGAGCCTGGTACATTCAGTTGAGGCAGGTCCAAGCCCCTCCCCCTGCTTCAAGGCTGTGCAAGGTGTCCCACGANAGGTAGTAGTCTTCAAAAAGTCAGCTCATGAAGCAGACATGGATCCTAATCCTACTGCTGGGGGGTCCCTTAAAAAGATCAAGCTACACAATTGTCTCACTTACACTGAGGGCCTAGTCCAGCCCCATGGAGGTTCCACAGCTGTTGATCTAATATTCATGAGTTTCCACTAGCCTGGTTTGGTTGTCTCTGTAGGTTTCCCCATCATGATCTTGACCCCCCCTTGCTCACAGAATCCCTCTTCTCTCTCTTTGACTGGACTCCTAGAGCTAGGCCTGGTGCTTAGCTGGGGATCTCTGCATCTGCTTCCATCAGTTACTGGATGAAGGCTCTATGATGACAGTTAGGGTATTCACCAGTCTAATTGCTGGAGTAAGCCAGTTCTGGCACCCTCTCCATTGTTGCTTATAGTCTAAGCTGGGGGTTATCCTTGTGGATTCCTGGGAACTTCCCTAGCACCAGGTTTTTCCCTATCCCCATGATGTCTCCCTCTATCATGGTATCTCTTTCTTTGCTTTCCCACTCAGTCCCTGTTCCAGCTTGACCATCCTGTTCCCTTATGTTCTCCTCCCCCATCCCCTACANTCTCACTCCCAGTTAACTCATGGAGATCTTATCTCTTTCCCAGGGTGATCCATGCATCCCTCTTAGGATCCTCCTTGTTAGCTAGCTTCTCTGGATCTGTGGGTTGCAGTCTGGTTATCCTTTGCTTTACAACTAGTATCCATTTATGAGTGAGTACATACCATGTTTGTCCTTCTGAGTCTGTGTTACCTCATTCAGGATGATATTTTCTAGTTCCATCCATTTGCCTGCAAATTTCATGATGTCATTGTTTTTTACTGCTGAGTATCACTCCATTGTGTATATGTACTACATTTTCTTAATCCATTCTTCAGTTGAGGGACATCTAGGTTTTTTACAGGTTCTGACTATTACAAATAATAATATGCTATGAACATAGCTGAGCAAGTGTTCTTGTGGTATGATTGAGCATTCTTTGAGTATATGCCCAAGAGTGGCATCACTGGGTCTTGAGGTAGATTGATTCCCAATTTTCTGAGAAACCACCATACTGATTACCAAAGTGGCTGTACAAGTTTGCACTCCCACCAACAGTGGAGGAGTGTTCCCCTTGCTCCACATCTTCTCCAACAAAAGCTGTCATCAGTGTTTTTGATCTTAGCCATTCTGACAAGTGTAAGATGGTATCTCAGAGGCATTTTGATTTGAATTTCCCTGATGACTAAGGATATTGAGCAATTCCTTAAATGTCTTTTGGCTATTTGAGATTCTTCTGTTGAGAATTCTGTTTAGCTTTGTAGCCCATTTTTNAACTGGATTGTTTGATATTTTGATGTCCAGCTTCTTGAATTCTTTTTTTTTCCAGACAGGGTTTCTCTGTGTAGCTTTGGCACCTTTCCTGGAACTCACTTGGTAGCCCAGGCTGGCCTCGAACTCACAGAGATCCACCTGCCTCTGCCTCCTGAGTGCTGGGATTAAAGGTATGCGCCACCACTGCCTGGCTCTTGAATTCTTTATATATTTTGGAGATCAGCCCTCTGTCGGATGTGTGGTTGGTGAAGATTTTTTCCCATTCTGTAGGCTGTTGTTTTGTCTTATTTACCATGTCCTTTGCTTACAGAAGCTTCTCAGTGTCAGGAGGTCCCATTGATTAATTGTTGCTCTCAGTATCTGTGCTACTGGTGTTATATTTAGGAAATGGTCTTCTGTGCCGATGGGTTCAAGGCTACTTCTTACTTTGTCTTCTATCAGTTTCAGTGTAACTAGAATTATGTTGAGGTTTTTGATCCACTTGGACTTGAGTTTTGTGCATGGTGACAGATATGGATCTATTTGCAATTTTCTACATGTTGACATCCAGTTATGCCAGAAACATTTCTTGAAGATGCTTTCTTTCTTCCATTGTACAGTTTGGGCTTCTTTGTCAAAAATCAGATGTTCATAGATGTGTGGATTAATGTCAGAGTCTTCAATTCAATTCCATTGGTTCACATGTCGGTTTTTATGCCAGTACCAAGCTGTTTTTTTTTTACTATAGTTCTATAATAGAGCTTGAGGTCAGGTATAGTGATGCCTCCAGAAGTTGCTTTATTGTACAGGATTGTTTTAGCTATCCTGGGTTTTTTGTTTTTCCATGACTTTTTTGGCTTTAGTATTTTCTTTGACTGATGAATCTATTTCCTCTATTGTATCCTCCATGNCAGAATTCTCTCTTGTATTCTGTTGTTTATGCTCACATCTGCAGTTCCTGTTTGTTTACTCAGATTTTTTATTTCNAGCTTTCCCTNGGTTTGTGTCTTCTTCACTGTTGTCTATTTCAATTTCAGGTCTTGAACGTTTTCCTTCACCTGTTTAATTGCTTTTTCTTGGTTTTCTTGGCTTTCTTTAAGGGATTTATTGTTTTCTTCCAATCTTTTGCTTGTCTTTTCCTCAATTTCTTTAAGGGAGCTTTTCATTTACTCTTTAAAGGCTTCTATCATCTTCATAAAGTTATTTTTAAGGTTGCTTTCTTCTGCTTTTTCTAAGTTGTGATGTTAAGGTCTTGCTGTTGTAGAACTGCTAGGTTCTGATGGTGCCATAATATTCTTTATGTTGAATGTATTTTTCTACTGGCGTCTACCCATCTCTTCCTCCAATAGGTTCAAGAAGTGTCTGTGTCTGAGGGAGCTGCTCTTGGTCCAATCTATGCTTGCTGTGTCTGTGTTACAGGGGACACTCTTGGTCCAGTTTGAGCTCTTGGTCTAATTGGAGCTAGCAGATTCTGTGTCTCAGGGAGCCACTGAGGTGACAGGGAGATGGGTGGGTTTGGGGTAAGGAGTGCATCTTGTAGATTGCAGAGGCTGATGGGAGATTTTGGTGGGGAAGCCTGCCCACAGGAGTCTTCCCTGCTGGTCTGCAGGGATGGGTGGGGATGGGGTGGGTTACAGGTTGTGCCTCAGGGCCTAGGTCCTAGAGGCAGGACTCTCTAGATGGGAGAGGAGTCACTCATCTCTTGGTCCAATCCNAGCTAGTGGATTTTGTGTCTCTGACTAAACTTCTGAAACTGTAGACAAGCCCTAACTAAATGCTTTCCTTTATCAGAATTGCCNTGGTGGTTACAGTGTCTCTTCACAGCAATAGGACATTGACTAAGATAGGTATTTTGTTNTAGAAGCTGAGCTATGATACCTGCTAAGACAAAGGACAAACAGCCCCATGGGGGCAATCAGGGGTGAAGTTCAGTTGAATGAGTGCAGGAGATGTGGCTGTAAGGACTCTGACCAAGAAGGATTCCTTAAAGACTTTTGCTTGACAAAAGGAAGAAATCAAAGAATTCATGACATGTCCATGGAATGCTTGCTATTCACCAGAACACGAAATTAAAATGCAAATATTATTTTAAAAGATTTTATTTTTATTTTTAATTATGTGTGCCTCTGTATATGGGTGTATGTATATGAGCACAGGTACCCAAAGAGGCCAGAAGATGACACTAGATCCCCTGGAGCTGGAATTACAGATGGTTGTGGAGTTGTCCATTATGGGTGCTGGGAACAGAATCTGTGTCCTCTGTAAGTGCAGTACATGCTCTTAGCTACTGAGCTGGCTATCTGCCCTGCAAATCATTTTTTTTCCACTGAGGTTGTTTCTGTATCCTTCACACAGTTACTGCTGAAGAGATGATCTAATAATAACTTCATTCNACTTCCATAAGCCTCCTCTAATGGATTTTGTTTAGAACCCCTNGCTAGTACATGGTTATTTCTGAATAGGATGTCTCTCTTTCCTCCATCTGACAGTAACAGCTTGTATTTCCCTTTTTACTTGGCCCACTAGGAAACCCAGAGGCCAATTTTATACAAATCATAGCAAAGAGAGTCTTTTTTGTNATCAGCACAAAAATCTTCTCCTTTGCCTAGAGGATGTCTGATTTCTTTTTTGTCTTTATTTTCTACTCCTGTGTATACAACTAGTGATATCTTTAAAATCTTCAATATAAGTTTATTGAGCAAATAAAACCTGAGAATGGTGATTTTCTCCATAAATTGGAGTACTTAAATTGTCATAACATGCGTTTTGCGCGTTGTTTTGACCAGATGCTGAGATGTTTCTACAGCGAAACTTTGAATGCTGTCATTATGTAAATATTTTATTTAAGCCATGGAAAATCCTTTCAGAGTCTAGAGAAGTATAAATTCTGGAAAATGGGAAGAGGCTCAACCTCTCTGGGTCTCAGGTTCCCCTGCTGTGATGTGGTGATGGGAACTGTGCCTTCTCATTCAGGAGATAATGGAAACTGAAACTGTCTGAAGGTAAATGTGCTGCAGATGGAAAGTAACATCAATAGCAAGGCTTAGTTTCCTTCTGTGTTACTCATGTGTGCATCCCAAGCCAATGGATGATCTATTGACCGTGGAGTTTGTGGTCTTAGCTACCTGTGGCTGTTTCAACTCAAAAATCCCACAAATCAGGGGCTTTCTTTTTCTTGGGCAAACTTGGAATTCGATGCGATCAGTAAAGCTCTGTATTTATAGAGTATAATAGTTGCTCTCTCAGTTNTCAATGTGATGAAATTTATAATAATCTGGGACAAGGGCTTCTGGGCATGCCTGTCAATGGCATTATCTTGATTGAGCTAATTGATACGGGAAGACCACTATGAGTGGCACCATTCCCTAGGTAGGGATCCTGATCTATAGAAAGAGGAAGTGAGTTGAACATAGGAATCCATTGTTCTCTTTTTCCTGACTGAAGACCTGTTGTGAACCAGCCTCTTCAAACTCTCTGCCTTCACTTCTGCACCACGATGGACTGCACTTGAAGGGCCAAAATAAACCCTTGTATCCCGAAGTTATTTTGTCAGGATATTTTTCATCACAGCTGTAGGAAAGTGTCTAAGACATAAAGTATAAGGTGGTTTGGGGGTGGTATGGAAGAGTGATGGGATCAGGTGGTTAAGTTCACATCTGATACCAAGGCTAGCTCCAGAGACTGTCCCAGCAGGCTTTGCTGGAGGCTCCATCCCTTAGACATAAAAGTTGCGTAGCTGGAAAGAGAAACAGTGTGGAAGCCAATGATGAGCAGCCCATTGCAGACCTAGAGGGTACCTTTTGCACTTGCTCTGCAGTCTGTGTGGTTATAGAGGGAGAAGGGATGACTAATGAGAGCCAGGCTTCCTCTCTGCGTGGTCTGCTGGCTGGCACATCACTCACAGCTCCTGATGAACTACCCCCTTCCTCAAAGGCACTGTTTCAGGGTGGATTATGGATGAGCTGCCCTGAAAACTATTTTTTCTAATTACATTTTTGAGCTTGGGACACAGTTGTCCATTGGTGGTGCCTGGTTCTGGAGGAGGAAATAGAAACACAAAGTGAGAAGAGAGGACAGGACGTTTGCTCTCTCTCTCTGGTGGTGGAGACAACTTTATTCAAACAGATAAGAATGAGCTCTAGGGTTTCACCAATGGCTGTGGTTGAACTGGCTGGGGTTTGACAGTCATTTTGACTTCTAGGTACCTAGTTATTCAACAAACACTTTCCAATTGACTGTGGTGTGTAAGACATGGTACTAGTGTTGTTCTCTAGACAGAGCTTGTCACATTTTATAATGCTTTTGCTGTGTCTAGGGATCTTGTTAAAACTGAGGGTTCATCTTCATGGTTTTCCAGTGAAGCCTGGATGTTTGGCTTGCTGACAAGCCCCCACCCCCAAGGGTCGCCCCTGTTGCTGACACACAGGCCCTGCCTTGTGGAACAAGGTTCAGAGTGCATAGTGAGATAACACGTGACTTTGGCTCTCAAGGAGCTTGAACTCAGTCCATTGAGGCAAACAGACAATCAACAAGTTAGTACAACAACTTAGGTAAAAGAGGAAGCCTGAGAATGGAGGCAGAATGACACAGGCGTGGGAGGAAACCATCCATTCTGGCTTAGAGGACCAAGGAACGCCTTCAGCATGGGGATGATTAAGTTACATCTTGAGGGGCTAGGGAGACAGTTTAGCAGGGAACGGGCTTGCTATTTAAGCATGAGGACCTGAGTTTGGGTTCCCAGCACCCACATAAAAAGCTGGGTGTACTAGGGAAGTGTGGATAAAAGTACACCTCAGGTTTGCTGTCCAGCCGGCCTAGCCAATCAGCGAACTCCAGGTTTGGTGAGTGATCCTATTAAAAAAAAAAAGGTGGAGAGAGATGGCAGAAGACACTGGGTGTCACCTCTGGCCTCCACACATACGCATATACCTGTGTAAATGTATGTGCACTCCTCACCAAACCTGCATCTTGCNGGGAGGTTAAATTAATAAGTAAACAGAGCTCAGTGTGGCAGTGAGGGCTCTCCACAGGCTGAGGGGAGTTTAAGATATGAGGCTCTTTTGTGGTTTGGCTTCCTGCCAAATAAGGAAGGATTTCTGAGCACAGAAATGACTGAGAATCTGAAGTCTTTCTGCCCAGAAATGGAGAAGCTGCTCTGGGATCGGAGGAAAGATCCAACTTACACTCTCTTCTGTGTGGAGGGCGTGGACAGTGTCAAAGGTTGACATGAGTCTGGGATGCCTTTCCTCATCCTTGGTCTTGGGGAAAGATGGAACGAACCAAGGGAATGGCCTGCTGACAGGAAATACCATAGCTCCGAGTCTACCCTCTGCCCCCAGAGCTCTCATTGGTCACCCTGGAGGTGCTTGGTTTTATAGCTTCTTCTACTTCTTTTTCCTCGTTAAAAAAATGCCCTAGTGCTCTTATTTTGAGGACAGGAGCTTTGCTTGCAGCTGTCAAAGCCACCTGTGCTCAGCAGTTCTCAACATAGATTTGGAATGACACACATTGGAGTCCTTGAGCATGCTCAGAAGATGTTGGAAGATGAGCTAAGTCAGACCACTTCTGAATGATTTGGTTCAAAGGTTCATACTCCCTCCCCCATCTCCCCCTCAGATGATCTCCCTTCTCTTCTCCATTCTCTTCTTTCCCCTNACACCCCTGCATGCCCCTCCACCTCTCTGTGTAGGCTTGCCACATAGCTATTACAACATACATCAATGGGAAAGAGGCTCACTTCTAGGAACACTTGTTTTATCAGAGGGAAAGACTGATAAAGGCCACAGTGGTTGGTGGAGTGACTCCCATCCCCACGTTAGCAAGTGCACAGGAGCTGGAAGACTCTCTGGGGNCTGGCTCAAGACTGCTGCTCAAGGGAGGCGATCCAGGTGTCTTAAGGGTGCATGGATGGCCAGGGTCTAGAGTGTTAGATATGCTATATACTNGATAATAGCCAGGCACTGTGGGCTTTACAGACACCACAGATGGACCCCAGGGACACTCCTCAAATTATGGGTTGGATGAAATCAAAACAAAGCTGGACATTCTTACAGGCTTTGTACATAAGCTCTGCAGTTCAGTTCAATAAACACCAGTGGGTCCTCACCCAATAAAAGATAGCTCAGCCCTCTAGTTATTCAAAAAGACTCCAAGGCTCAGAGGATGGAAGTAGCCTGTCTAGGATTCACAGGGTTAGAACTAGGTCCCAGGCATGGTAGTCTGGCTGAGGATGCATGCTATGTATGTGTCCCCTGTGGCTGGTGCTGCAGACAGCTGTAGGAACATGTCCACACACAGACAATTAACACCAGCGTTTAACCCACAGCTCAGGGGCTCTGAGGGAAAATGTTTTACAATCATCAGCAGCAGCTGTTTGGGGGAACCTGGAAGAGAGTGGCCTTGGTCATCTCTGCTCTCAGGGCATTGTCNTTCAAGTGTGCTAAGGCCAACCCCTGGGATCAGAGCCACCAAAGATTGCCTGCNGTAGCCAGAAGTAGACCATTTTCTATGTAGAATCAGGCCAGGCAATCAAAAATATTCAGGGGTAAAGCTCTGCTCCAGGCTATGGTCAGGGTGAA
>LZPO01117040.1:20687-35101 GCA_001675575.1 Neotoma lepida
AAAGCTGCCATCCCTCCACCCCGGCAGACACACCATCAGCTAGGACTCCCCAGGCTGATCCAGGAAACTTAGAAGACAGGAAAATAAAAACACACAATGTATTTCTCCTGCTCTGTAATAAGAAGAGGCAATGCAAGTTGGGAAACAGTGAGCAACTTGGGATACACGATGAATTTAGATGGAAGTTTGTGGGGTGCCTGCAGTTTGTTATCTANGCAGCCCACTGAACAGAATTTTTGGAACTAGCCTACCTTAATTCAGTATGACAGCTCCATGGCAGTAAAACAGCATCCTAAAAATAAAGCATACATAATGCATCTTCCATGCTGGGTATGAAAAATAGCNAGATGCTTAAATGCTACCCAAATGGTGTTCCTGAGACCCATTCATAGTAATGTGCAGACTCCTGGGAAGCTTAGGAAAAGCTACTAATTCAGAGGTCACAGAGGGCACTGGGTTTCCATTCATTCATTCATTCATTCATTCATTCATTCATTTGGGGGGAGAACACACACACATACCAGGGCTCTTGTTGAAGTTAAAAGACAACTTTCAGAGGTTGTTTCTCTCCTTNCACTGTGAGTTCCAGAGACCAAACTCAGGTCATCAGGCCTGACAGCAAACGCTTTTACCTGCCTGCTAAGCCACCTTGCCCAGCCCTAGGTTTCCTTTTTAAATGTATTGACTTTCACATGGTCACTGTCTGCTTTGTCTTAGTCTAGATGAATACTTTTTAAATATTTTTTTTCAAAAAGTCATCTGACTATATCAACACAACACCACAGAGTNTCTGGTGACCTTTGTAATAATCTGAGAGTCTGGTGTGAGGAAAGAGAGGCAGAAGACAAATTACCATGTTCAAGCATATTTTCATACGCATGTGTTCACACTAAGCAAGCAAGCCTGTTCAATATTAGAGTTTTAGCTTGCATTTAAAAANGTGTAGCAGTGCCCAGAGTGGAACATCAATACTTCTTCCCTTGAGCAAAGACGTTGTCAGAGTTATAGTGTTGAACTGAAAAAGAAAATAAATGTGTTAACACAGTAGCACAATGAGAAACTATCATGCTAAGCTGTGCACAGTTTGGTCATGATCCCATAACGGTCCCAGATAGAATTTAAAACATGGTGTTGGCTTACAGAAGAAACCTGGGGAAGAATTAGCCTGTGAAGAATCAGGAACAAGTTCCATCTCCACGAGTCACTAGCCATGTGACTTGGAGAAAAAATTCATAACCTTATATAGATTCAGAATTTCCCTGCTTAAAATAAAAGTAACAGGGGCTGGGAGTGTGGCTTTTCTGTCCTTATATGGGGTTTCCCACATGCATCATGATGCCAGGTGTATGATAGCAAACTGTCTTATGTACATGGCTAACAATTCCATTTTATACTGCATCATGTCTAACACCAGGGTCTTTCTAGATGACCAGTTGAACATTACTGAAAAAATATCATTTTATATTTCATTAATTTTTTTATAAAACTGAGTTGGGGTTTACTAAGGAAATGACAGCAGGACATACCCAAGAGTGGGTGTTGGTTTCTCAAGATGTGGGAAGACCCTCAGGACTTTAGATAACTGATTTCATAGACAAACTTTAACAAAGGAAAGGATTATTCATGAATTAAGGTGGAGAAAAGCAAGGAATTCCAGGAATNGGAGGGGATTTTCCCCAACAGGGTTTTCTATCATTTTCCATCCTTATATGTGATTTCCCACATCTGTCAAGGTGTCNGATGCAGTAAGATGCATTCACAAAGATGTTACTATTAGGCATCACACAGTGCCTATAACATGTGATATCTTGTCTATTATATTTATTTCCAATTCTACATGACAGATGTTACTGATATTTTATTTGATTCATTTGTTTGTGGTACTTAGGACTGAATCAAGGGCCTTGTGCGTGTTAGACAAGTACACAGCTGCNGATATCTTAATAATGAAGTAAAGGACACTTAACGGGTCATTCCAGTNNGCCATGTTGGTCCTAACGTGTTACATGGTCTACCANCCTTTAGCCACTGCACTGTTTGCCCTGTGCATGTTCAGCCAAACTCTTTCTTTCCTCAGAGGTTTATACCTTCTTAATCTTTTTGTTGTTGTTGTTGCTTTGTTTTTTTGTTTTTTGAGACAGGGTTCCTCTGTGTAGCCTTGGCTGTCCTGNAACTCACTCTGTAGACCAGGCTGGCCTCGAACTCACAGAGATCCGCCTGCCTCTGCTTCCCAAGTACTAGTATTAAAGGCGTGCGCCACGACCACCCACCGTATACCTTCTTAATCTTATGGGGTTGAAGAGGATCCAAAAACTGGATCTTTTTTAAAGGTCCCTGGATGCTTTATTTTATCTTTGGATTTCCCTCAAAGAGAACCATAGAACAGGAATCTGTGCCCGTGATAATGACTTGTACGGTGGCACACCGCTGTCATTCCCTACCTAANTACAAACATGCCCATACATACTCTTCTTTTTCTAGAATAGCTTTGCAGCATTTCAGAAAATGGTTGGTTATAAATGCTGGCAAGTCCACTGATTTCAAATGTATATTTTTATATCCAAGGAGATTCATTTAAAATGTATCATTCTACAAGCAAGAACTGGTTCAAAGAGTAATCTGAGCTAATAACTCTGTGATGATTGAATCTCTATTACTTTTATCAATTTTTAAAATTGTGAAGACAGAGCTGGAGAGATGGTTGATGGTTCAGTAGTTAAGAGCNCAGATTACCCTTGTAGAAGACCAGTTCTATT
Organism: Neotoma lepida; assembly: GCA_001675575.1. Classification (NCBI taxonomy): domain Eukaryota; kingdom Metazoa; phylum Chordata; class Mammalia; order Rodentia; family Cricetidae; genus Neotoma; species Neotoma lepida. Next base: position 23,444 of record LZPO01117040.1, read on the forward strand.
TCCAGCACNCNTGTCAGGCAGTTCAAAATCATGAGTAACTCCAGCTCCAGGGGATCCCATGCCCTGCTCTGGACTCTTGAGGGCACTACACCCACATCCATAAGCCAATACTCAGATACACATATACATATAATTTACTTTTTTTAATCTTGAAAAAATATACTGAAGATAGCCTGTGTATTGACAGTCTCTATACCACGGCTCAAGTTAACTTACAACTTCTCAACTTTAGGATGACATAAGAGTATTCAATAGAAACCATATCTTGAATTTTGAGTTTTGATCTCTCCTTGGACTAGCAATATCTGATGATGTTTTCTAGAAATGGAAGGTGGTAACATTGAGCCCAGGTTAGCCACCTGANTGTGAAGGTAGATGATGGTAGACAACCAACACTTGCTAGCATGCTCTATTGCAGGCATTATATGGATATGGTGTTTTACATCCCATCATGTGTATGAAACACACATCTCTCTGTCTATGAGCTTTTATTACAAAATAGACTTCATGGTATATGATTTTGCCCAGCTATTGGCTAATGTAAATGTTCCTGGGAGCTACTTAATCATGCTTTAGATGCGACAGCCTGAGTCATGATTCCATATTAAGTGTGTCTTCTAGTTCCAGTACATAAAACTATTGTAAGGTGAGCTGTATCTGTAATTGGAACCCTCTTATCATTAGGCTGAATCAATAGAGACTTTCAGCTCAGAGACCAAGAATGGGCAAATCATTCAGGTTTCTCCTTTGCATCTCCCTAGAAATGTCAAACACCCCTTTTATATTCTTTAATACTCATGTGCTTTTAATCAAAGTACTATTTACTCCAGGCTTCAATCTCCATATCCTTCAATTTCATATCATGGAATTCCAAAGTCCTGTGACTTGAGTGTACCTCTGAAAATTTTTATGTGGACTTAATGTGATAATGGAGACCCAGTTCTTAGAACAAAATGGTGCTTGGTAAGAGGTGACATTCAGTGAGTCTGAGTTTTGGTGGCGGTCACTGTTTTCTTGGAAAAGAGGTTTCCACAGTTTGTATGTGTGTGTGAGTGTTGGTCACCTGTGATAACTGTATTAAATAACAAGTTTATAATTGCTAAGAATGTGGATTAAACAAAGACAGACCACGTGACTCCTTAAAGGATTTGTTTAGAGAAGCTGGTTGGTGGAAAGACTTGGATATTTAGGATAAAAATATGGAGAAAAAAGAGCTTAAATTCTTTATGCTCTCAAGAATTCATTCTCCTTTTATGACCCTAAAAAGCCTTACCTTTCTTTCATCTCAAATTAAGGTTTCAAAACATGTCAACTGCATAAGATTCTTGGAAAGAGTCTGTGAGATAACCCAAACGGCTACACTTAACTGCACTACAGACAAGTTGCCTTCATTGTACTAGANATAAACNTATTTCCATAACTTCAATTAAAAGTTAAAGAACAGAAACAATATTTAGGACAGATTGTGTATAAGATAGGCTAACTACCTACTCTCTCCTCCATATAAAAAGATGTATTCTAGACCAAATCATATTGCCTACAAATACTATTGCTCTTCCTACAGAAAACCCATCATCGACTTCTGCTCGTATAATGCCAACACATCATGCTGATTGCCTTCAGCATAATACATCTATAAACTTTATTATTTGTACTGTAAGGATATTATCATGAACATTTGTTATTAGCCTCCACAGAAAACTTTTTAAGAGGCCTCTAGATGAACCCCAGCCCAGATTTAGTATAAAAACACTAATACTTGTCCTTACATTAGAAGCTGGAGGCAGATACAGATTTACTGTTTAACATCAAAGGAACAAGGCAGGAAGGAATTCCTGCATTCATTTGACATGTTCACTGAGTATCTGCAGTATGTTNTACACTCCAATAAGATCCAGGAATACAATNAAGGATACAGGAAATATTACTGCCTCCCAGACATAGAGACTAGTGGGAAGGGAATGATNAGCCAGATCTCCTTCAGAGCTCAGACCTGCGCATGTAAACTAAGTNTGAGCTAAGAGAAGAATGGGAGATCCTGACAGGGGAAATTCACACTCAATGGAAATCGGGAGAACAAAGCAACATAGGAAGAGGAATCCTGAGAGTGTCCATTGCANGCCAGAACTGGTTTCTTCATGTCTCACTGTAACAACTCACATGGCTGAGGTGATGAGCAACTGCATGTGAGTCATTTGAGAGGCTCCTGAGGAAGCTGACCTGACTTTATGACTCTAAAAAACCAAAGGGNGAAGAGATTGAAGAGAGAACAGAGAAAGCATTGGAGCCATTTGATATGAAATCCTAGGAATTTAACTCATCACACTGAGCTGTGACTGTGACCCTACTGATTTATTTCAACTGCCACTTAGGTATGAATGGAGAAAGGACCATGCCAGGGACTTCTTCAAACTGAATCTTAGTTTGGGGATATGCTAGAAACCCAAGGCACAGAATCAAATATCTAAGAGGAATCCTGGCACAAATTAGGCAGAGTAAAGAGAGCAGACATTTATTGCTAGTTTTTTTCACAAGAGAAAATGATCTTTGAGGGTNGAAGGCTCAGAGCAACTCAGTGAACTTGGTACTTCATGTACTTAGTNTAATAACAGCAATAGCCAACTGAAGGTTTAGTGTGTACCAAGAACTGTTTTCCATGTGCGAGCTACCAGCAACTGCATGAAGTGGACAGTATTGCCATTTCATAGCTGAGGAAACTGACACACAGAGAGAGAGAGAGACAGAGAGAGAGTATAACATTTCAGCCTGGATTTATTTTGTAATGTACGGATTATTCTACATTCCAACACAAGTCTCTGACTGANTATACTTCAGATTCCAACCCTGACATGGCATCCTCATTCAAAGAGTATCCTCAGTGTGGCATGATCATTCCCACAGACCAGCACTGTGACCTTGCACTTCAGTTAGTGGCCACATGTCCCAGATACTACCTTTGTGTTCCAGGAAGACACAATTTTGAAAATCATGCTCCTTAAACAANGAAGTTTGAAGAAGTCACATGGCTAGTTAGTATACATTCTAAGTACATCAATGATGTCACCTTATTTTCTTTATTTATTAAATAAAGAGGCTGAATGCATCGNTGACAGGGAAAGTAAAAGACTTGCCTCTTACATGGTCAATTCTGTCTGAACCTCTGGCAAAGATTCTATTTACTGTGGAAAGATAACTCAGTTTCCTCTTACTCTTTTTTTTTTAATTGAATCTTCATTTTGTGTGAAGTGTTTGTCTTCATGTGCTCAAATGTACCCCATGCATGCCTGGTGCCTGCAGAGGTCAGAAGACACTGTTGGATACCCTTGAACTGGAGTTACCGGTGGTTGAGAGCCGCCATGTGTGTGTTGANAACAAAACTCCACCTCAGTCCTTTGCAAGAGCCTTGAGTGCTCTTAACCACTGAGCCATCTTTCCAGCCCCCTCTTACTCTTTAAATCGTCCTTGGAAGGAGGTTTCCATAGAAACCTAATAATATGCGGGACTGTCAGCAAATTCTGTACCTCCACCCTGGCTTCTTGTCATCAGGCAAATTGTCTTTGGCTTTAATTAGATTTAATATGCCACAAAAAAAGATCATCATGGGAAAAGGGGAGCAAAGACTGCACAGTGTGGCCTTACTCTCACATGCCCAGCACAGCCATGCGCTGGAACTCTCACATCACCAGACTGGGAGAAAGTGCCACGCGTATGGAAAGACGCTGCTGCTGCTGCTGCTGCTGTCCAAAAGGGAAACGTGGGTGGGGAAAAATCATTTAGAGAGGGTGAGGGAAAAGAGAAAATGATCCCAAATCTCCAACAGCTGCAAATAAGAAGCAAGTGAATCTATTACCTTGGATGAACTCTGATTTCCTGCTCACAGATGGCAGGGTCCTATTGAGACCCAGAATCCTGTCCAGGTGGAAGGCAAACACTTCACTCATGTCCAGGGGCTGCTTGAGTAGCCCACAGGGGCTAGGCCCGCAGCCAGGCACAGAGCCTGAGGTGCTCCCTTCCAACACCAGCAAGCGGGCACCACTCTTAGAGACTGCTGGTAGGATGCCAGCCACCTCACCATCAGCCAGTAGGCGCATTATGCGGATGTCTTCTTTGCTCAGCCATGAGGGGGCGCTCTCACTGTAAATCCTAATGTTGCTCTCTCGCTGCCCAGACTGCCGCAAATTTGAACCCCCAGTTCTGATTCCAGGACCACGCAGCACTCTCCAGGGTCGTTCCCCAACCTTAGTCAGGTAACCCTGAATATAGCCAGGTACTTCAGCATCTGCTGCCGGTGCAACGTCCTGCAGTATAAAGGATGGTTTAACCAGCGCCTCCTGACCAGGGGCTACAGATGCCACTGCATACTTCTTCCTGCGCTTGGGTTTCACCGTACCACGGATATTGGCAGGCTTGCTGCGCTTGGAGCGTAGGGTAATGTACACCACGTTGGGCTGCAGGGTGCTCCCATTGTCCTGCGACTCTGGAGGGGCCAGGGTACCATCCAGGGGGATCTCCGGGAAGGGTACCTTGGAGTTGTCGCGGCTGTGGGGTGGCCCCCTATCAGTGGCCTGCCCATGCTGGAAGGAGGCCCTGCCAACTTGGCTCACCAGGAAGCCCAGGTAGATGGCACAGGCAGTGCCGAGCAAGAGGTTCCGTCTGGTCCTGGGACGCCGGCTGCTCCAGAGTTTACACAGTCGAGGGACGCACAGGGAGCAGACAAACCAGTTTATGAGCTGCCCCGGCTTGTCTGGACAGGTCATTTCTCTGCCGCTTCCACATGCTGAACGGAGTTTAAAGTCTGCAGCTCGTTTCTGGTGACATGATTCATGGCTTCCTGAATCCAACCGTCCAGTCAGTCCGCTTCGGTATCTAAGTCGTCTCCAACGGGCAGAGGTGAACAAGAAGGGTTGCTGCTGGAGCTGGGAACGTTTAGGGCACCGGGCACCAGGAGCCTTTTAAAGTCCTATCAGCCTTCCTCAGGAGAAAGGAAGGCTGACCCTGGGGGTGAATGGAGACAAAGTGGACTGAGTCACCATCTCAACCCATTTCAGTTCCTGTGCAAGAGGAAAGAGGGGAGTAACCCTTTCCTTCCACCAATACTACCAAGTCTGGTGTAAAAGTTTAAAACGTGGGAACAAGATAGGTGTGTGGGTCTGATTTCACTTTAAAGTAATGAAAATAAGCTGCAAAGAGCATTTGATGGCTTACAGTTAGAGCCACTACACCTGACTGTGAAGCATTAAGATGTCATCAACGCGGGCTCCCCTGCACACACCCATTGTGTGATTCAGAAATACCTCAAGACAAGTAATAAACACATTTAAAATGTTTATAAGCACCCTAATTTTTATATGATATGGACTAACTACTTGGGCAAAAACACCAAGTAGTGAGTTCACATTTAAACACACTTTCTTTAAATGAAATGCCCCAGATTGTGTCCACAATATATTTCATTATCTTACATTGGTGTTTAACTGTCTTTAATGTCTGGATAGCTTGGAAAGAGGGACAGTTATATTCTCTCTCTCTCTCTCTCTCTCTCTCTCTCTCTCTCTCTCTCTCACACACACACACACACACACACACATCACAAATCCAATTAATTTTTATTTCTTTTCTTTTCACTAAAGAAAGAGAGCAGAATGTAAGAAAAAAATCTCCACATTTTTCCCCTACATTTTTCAATAGAGGAAGAAACTGGTTTAAAAAGAAAAACAACACTGTACTCACAGCGCTGGCCCCACGCTCAGCTCCAGGAAGAATGGAATCCCTGATTCTAATGCACAGAACTTTGAAAGGCTGCGGCATGGAAGGAGGGCATATTTCATGGTCAAGAGCGCTCCAACCTTCAACCATCTCAGCTCAGCCCTAAAAGCTGCCGCCTTCTGACAGCGAAGCCAAATGATTTGTAAACTGGCTGCTACACAGCTTTCAGACACGTGAGGGTCTTTTTAAAGATGACTAAAAAAAAAAGAAAACTAAAATTGAATTTTGAGTTCTCAAAACACAGTTCGGAGTCAGTTTTCATTCAAACAACTTTCTGCCTCCTACGACCCCTGGGAGCCCTCTAGTGTCCCGCTTGCTAACCAACACAGAAGTGTCAGCCCTGGGAAGCTGACAAGATCTAAGTGTTTGCTGAGGTTGGTGGAGACCCCACTGCCAAATAAATGCCTTGTGAAATGAGGAGTGCCGCTGACCCCTGCCTGACCCCTGCCTGATCCTATGGAGGTGGGGACCAGACACCAGAGAACCANGGCCTGCAACTTACCTTACATCTGGGCTGTTTGCAGACTAACAGTTGTCTCCCACCAATTCTGGGGAGAAACGTCCAGGAAATGAAGACAAAGCTAAGCAGGGGGTAACTGGAAATGAGGAGGAAAATGGAAGCTTGAGATAAGAGTAGGGGAGATGGGAAGATATGTNCGACTGCACCCAGCAACAGTACTCAGAAAGCAGCCTGGAGGTTGGGTTCTGATTGGAGGTCTTTTAAAAACAGGTTAGTGATTGGCCTGGGTCATTTGCATGTCCTGACACAAAGGCAGGAGCAGACGACCTTGGGGTCTCACTGGGCTTTTTTTCTTTGCTTCTGCAACATATAGCGTCAAACTAGAAGCCACCAACGGGACAGGGGTGATTTTCCCTGTTAGGAAAAAAGATTGTGATGCCAGGGAGTGAGTAGATTAGACTATGATCCTTTTTAATCCTAAAAATACTGTATTACAATGCCAAAAATANAAAAAATAAAATAAAAAATAAAAAACCAAGAATTTCTCATGCTCAAACTTTTCTTCCTCTTTAGAAGTTCTGGTACATGTTTAAAAGAGACAAAAGATCCCAAGATTGACCATACCCTTGAAGTTCTAACAGGCTTCGGCTAAACTTCATGAGAATTCAGGCATTGAAGCCATTTTCTGTATGCTCCCAAATTCTTAAAACACATACTCCATGAACGTGAATTTACTTTCTAGAGACTACCTCAGAACTTTCTGACAGGGGCCTATGGCTGAGCTGCTTTTTATAGCTATCTTAGGTTTTTCAGATATTCAAAAGATTAATTGTCCTAAGTCTCTACAAATGAAAGCCATGGGCTGTGATGTAGCTTACTGAAAGAATGCTTGCCTGACATGTGAGCAATCTTAAGTCCTATTTTCAACAACATAAGATATTAAATTAAAAAGTTAAAAATAAATGCTTGGCAGAAGCCTCTTCCACACATCTTAAAGGCAACTTTATGGGTGCCTAGGAAGCAGGTAAAAGTTGTGTTCACTGATAAGTTTGGCTAACTCCTCTCTTACCTCAAAATAATGGTTGTTTCTAAGAAAGAACAATTCATCCTCCTTCAGTCACAATGGAGTTAGCAGGTGCTAAGGCATGTGGTCAGCACAGGACGGGCTATAAAGGAAGCAAACATGGTTCGCCCCCTCACTCACTGTGTTGTGTACTGATACATATCTAATCCTCTGTATCTCATTCCACAGACAACAGCATTCATCCCCAGAGCTTCCTGCTGTGGTTAAAGGAGACAGCAGTGTTGGAAGGGCCACCTGGAATAGTTGGTGATACGTTTGTCTTTATCTCCCCCTGTCCACACCTTACTGAACTTCTCAAAGAATCTTCTACTGAGGCTTGTTGTGCCAAGGCAATGCTATTATTATAGAATTTGGAACAAGCACAAGAAATTATTTATGTTGTAAAAACAAAACCAATACAACAGATGAGGCTCATTAGATGTAACCAGAAATCGGTCAGTTTATCAATCTTTCCACTGCCCGGGAGACCTGTTCTGGGCCTCATCACTTTCTTCAAAAGCTCTGAGTGAGACTACAGGTGGGTTCTAGGACTCCTCTAGCTACACTGGGGGTCGAGGGGGAGGAGTTTAAAGTCTGTCAGTCATTGTTAGGACTAGATGTATCTNCATAACTTATTAAACTATTTGATTCTATAACAGAGTCAAACTCTCTTGATTTCATTCTAGAGTTGAATCACATTCCCTCTGCAGAAGCTATCTTGGCCTCTCAAAAAGCCTAATGAGGAGACGAACACAGCAGCACATGCCTACAATCTCAGCACTCCAGAGGCTGAGGAAAATAAATTAGAGGCCAGCCTGGGCTACATAGCAAGAACTTACCTCAAATTAAACACACGCACGTACACACACACACACACACACACACACACACACACACGAGCAAAACAAAAACCTATAGCCAGGAACCTATAGCCAGCCATTGATAGAGCACTTGCTAAGCATTCATGAGACATCTCTCACACATAAACACACAAAAGAAAAAAAAAATCTACCCAATATAAAAGGCAAGGAGACCCATCTGGATTTTTTTTTCTTTTCTATCTGTATGATGAGTCCATTCTGGATCCATCTACCTCCTCACTGCATGCTGAGCCTGGGTCTAGCAATCCCAGTGTTGAAGGAAAGCCAAAACTGAATAAGAGCAAAAGAAGGCTCCTGGCCTTTCCAAAGGACAGAAATGTCCTGCNATCATCCATGTAGCCTTGTTTCTCTANGAATGTGGCACCACCTCTTGAAAGTTGGGTGTTAGAATGGCCCTGCTGTATTAACAGAAATGTTTGCGTCAACAAATCATACCATAACAGAGAAAATATATAGCAGCAGCCAGGTGATACAGCACATCCTTTTAATCCCAGCAATCAGGAAGTAGAGGCAGGGGGATCTCTATGAGTTCAAAACCAGCCTTGTCTACATAGCAAGTTCCAGGACAACCAGAGCTACACAGGGAGACCCTATCTCTCTTTCCCCAAATGTATAGCAGCCAACTTAACAGGTTTGAAATAAGAATGACTTATAAGGTTGTTATTTTACCTCTTAATATTTAGATGACTTAAGAATATTAGAATAATTAGCATTTGCTTCAATTCAGAATTATCATAGAGTTTTTTATTTATTTTTAGATCTATTTACTTTATTTATTGTGTATGAGTGTTTTGCCTGCATGTATGTGTGTGCACTGTGTGTGTATGCTGTCTATGGAAGTCAGGAAATAGTTCAGATCCTCTGGAACTGAAGTTACAAGTGGATGTGAGTGACCATATAGGTGCTGGAATCTGAACCTGGGTCCAAGAGCAGCTAGTACTCTTATCCACTGAGCCAACCTTCCAGCCCCATCAGGAAAAAAAAAAAAAAAAAAAGAAGAATCTGGTAAATTAATTGAAGGCTACCTAAACTANTACCAAAATACTCAGGGAATCTAAACAACTAAATATTTCTATTTCAGAGGTGGGCACTGAGTCTTCAGTGTGCTGCCCCCACCCCTACAGGCAGACCACACATGGGGAAGAATCAGTACCTGCATTCTGGCCCCAGGACATCCTCACCTTGGACAGAAGCACACAGCAGTATCTCTGCATCTTTGAAAGTAGGTAAAGATTAGTCAAAGCTGGCTCAACACTTGAGCCCTTAGCAAGAAATTAGACCAGAATTGCAAACCATCTCCCCTTAACTCAGGCACAGTTTATACAATGGAAAATATGCTGTGGGATTGTATTTGAAGGAAGGAAGGCCCCCTAGCTGTGCTGGACTACATTTGGCACACTAGAAATGCTTCAGAATTATAAATAAACACCAGGGGTTGGGGATTTAGCTCAGTGGTAGTGTTCTTGCCTACCAAGCGCAAGGCCCTGGGTTCGGTCCTCAGCTCTGAAAAAAAGATAAATAAATAGATAGATAGATAGATAGATAGATAGATAGATAGATAGATAGATAGATAGATAGATAGATAGACAGATGGATAAATAAATACCATACAAGTGCAGGAAACAAAACGGNGGAAATCTAGTGTTTTGAGAGCTTACATGCCATCTTCTGTGATTCAAATATGTGCAGCAGATCTGATATGTGAATGNNTAACTGCACATACATGTGTTATGAACCCATGAAAACACTAGACTAGGAAAGACTGTCTGTGATATCACAAGCCTTGCTCACCCACCCATTCTCACTTTGCAGAGTCATGGGAGATAGAACTATAGGAAGACAGTGATGGAGGTACTGCTGTGTATTCTGAGATGTAATGAGACACAAACAACACATTTTGGGTTTTAGCTGAGGANATATGACACAGGATCTGAGGGTTCTCTCCATCGCTGTTCAGACACTTCTAGATGTTGTCTACTTTGGGAGATAGCAGGGCAGCATCCATGGGGCAGACCATGTGATACTGTAGAAGACAGCAGCAGGGGCAGTGGTGATTTGCCCTTAAGCAGCGACACAGCCAGGAAACATGAATGAGCAAGGCTTATGTGTAGTAACCAGAACTGACAGGGTTATAAGCCTATGAGTGACAAGACTTGACACCCCTGAGACACAATTAAGAGCTTTATTGAGGGGTGCCACTGGACTTATCTCATGCAGGAGAGTGACAGTCTGCAATTCAAGTCATTCCTGCTGAAGAGTGCTTGGTGAGATTTGGTAAACAAGACTGAAAGGGAGGTTGGCCCCTTGGAATCAGTATATGACACACCCAGACACCAAATTCTCAGCACAAAGGAGATTTATTGCCCTGGGGAGGGGGCAGGGGGGTCCCTGGGAGACTGCAAAGGCAGCAGCAGCCAGGGCAAGCAAGACAAGCAAGTGAGCAAGAGAAGCAAGAGAGGGGGTTTCTGCAGTGGATTTTTAAGGGGAAAACGGGGAGAGTCTGTGCTAGGGTGAGTTGGTAAATCCTGATTGGACGTATCAGCCAAATAATGAATTTTGATTGGTGGACCTTGGTGTTTTGTCTCAGGAATGAGTCAGTGGCCAAATAAGGGAATAAACTTTGTGGGCTAGCTTTAGGAGTGTAAGGTTTTTTGGCAAGGGAGAGGGAAAGAGGTAAAAGTGCAAAACCTGTCTGCAGTGTTTGCCATGATTTGGCCTGTGTTTGCCATGCTCGGACCTGCTATTAAGCCATATAGTATTTATGAAACTGCTGAATAGTGGTCAAAACCCAGAGGTTCTGTGGAATGCATGAATTTCTAAGGCATTTGAGCTGGTTAGTTTTGTTGATGTTGTTAACTAGATACAAACAAGAGTAAACTGGGAAGAGAGAACCTCAGTGGAGAAACTGCCTCTATCAGATTGGCCTGTGGGGCATTTTTTTTTTTTTTTTTGATTGCTGTGGGAGGACCCAGTCTACTATAGGCAGTGCCACCCTTGGGCAAGTGATCCTGGGTTGTATGAGAAAGCAGGCTGAGCAAGCCAGGGGAAACACAGCAAGCAAAGTTCCTCCAAGGTCTCTGCTCCAATTCCTGCTTCCAGGTTCTTGCTTGAGCTCCTGCCCCATGTCTCTCACTGATGGACTGTAATTCTTTCTTCCCCAAGTTTGGTACTTTCCATAGCAATAGAGAGCAAACTGAGACAGCATTGCTCGGCTCAGTAATATCTCAGTAAATGTTGNGTAAATGAATTAATGATTGAAAATATTAAGATGACCAAGTAAAGCCCCTTGCCTAATGNTTCTCAAATCGTGCCCCTGCCCCCACAGCATCAGCTACAACTGCAAGTTTCCTACAAGTGCAACTCCTTGGCTATAACACCAGCTCTACTGCGTTGGAAGCTTTGGACGCAAGTGCCAGTATCTGCATTGACACAAGCCATCCAGGGAATCCAGAAGTTGAGGACCACTGTCCTGGAGGAGAATTCGAAAG
>LZPO01117040.1:75571-85979 GCA_001675575.1 Neotoma lepida
AAAGAAAAGAAAAGAAAAACCACACCAAAGTATGAGAAAGGCATATTATCTCATATTATCTCAACAAGGGATGATTATTCTTCCCATAGCTTTAACATCCTAGATTCTGTTTATGCTTTGTATCTTTGGAAGAGAGCCTGGGTCTGTGCACTGCAGACTTAACTTGGAAACATTGTAGGCTCTGCTCCAGACCACTGCAAAAAAGCAAAGGTAGCCGCAAGGTGAATCACAGGAATCAAGTTAAGTTCTTCCTACAGACTAAGTGTTCAATAGATTGTGTCTAAGAAGTGTGCATACCCATCTTACAGTACTCAATTATTTAAAAATGTATAGATCAGTCAGGTATGGTGGTACACACTTGTAATCCCAGGACTCTGAGGCAGAAGCAGGAAGATCTCTGTGAGTTCCAGGCCAGCCTGGTCTACATAGAGAGTTCTAGGACAGCCAGTATTACATTGAGATCCTGTCCCTCTCTCCAAAAAAAAAGGATGGATCACACCTAAGCCTTCAGGGAGTAGTGGTCTTGTGGGTGCTTATAACTCACCAGAGTAGTCACTGCACCAATTGACTGGTCCTACCATAAAAATTTTCTTTTTGACATGCAATGTTTGATAGCATGTTAACCACAGGAAAACTTCATTAAAAACTGGAATCAGTCCTCTCAAGACCTACCACTACTGTATCAACTAATGTTTTTGCTGTCATCTCAAAAATGTTATAGCATCTTCACTGAGTGTTGAATCCATCTCAAGACACCACAAGTAATTCTTTATCCATTCAAGTTTTGTCATGAAATTATAATACTCTGGCAGCATCTTCAGGCCCCACCTCTATTATAATTCTCTACTGCTTCTGTACCATGCATTTACCTCTTCCACCAAAGTCCCAAGACCCTAACTGTTCTCCCCCAAAGGCTGGAATCAATTTCTTTCAAATTTCTGTTCATGTTGATATTTTGACATTTCCCCACAAATCACAATTGGCCTTCATATCAACCAGAATGGTGAAGGCTTTCTAAAAGTTTTTCAACTTATATTGCATAAGAAAAAATACTACCTGTGGCAACTAGAGCACTATGAAATCTATTCCTTAAATAATGGAACCTAAAACTCAAAATTATTCCTTGACCTGTGGGCTACAGTATAGATGCTGTATAAGCAGGCATCTTGTTCATTTCCAAGAGAGTGCCTGGGTGTTTTAAATGTAAAGGTTTTTCTTCCTTATCACTACTAAGAGCTTAGAATATTCAGTAAATCACATGGCAAACCGATTGCCAACACCCAGACTTCGTTGTTCCATTCTTGGGGCACAGGCCAGGTAGATTTAGCTCCCTTCCTAATGAGTATATTGGTTTCACTAAAATCACCAGCAGCATTAGCCAGCCCTTCCCTAGACTTTTGAAGGCAGGTGTTGACTGTAACAATCCTAGATGGCATCTTTTTCCAAGAGAAGATTGCTTCCTCTCCACTGAAAAGCTGTTGTGTGGCAATGTGACCCTTGTTTATCTTTGCAAGGCCTTCTGGGTAACGTACTGCGGCTTTGGCATCAGCACCTGCTGCTTTGCCTTGCATTAAGTTGTTGTGGAAACCATGTCTTAATTTTATGCACCAACCTTGGCTACCGTAAAATGTTCCTTTTCATCTTCTTTTCAAAGTCTTCCTTCAATTGAAAAGAGCTGGAGTTTCTCTCTCAGGTAGACTTCACTGTAAGGGAATGTTGTGGCCACCTTGATTGTATATCTAAATAGCTAAAATTTCTCCATGTTAGCAGTAAGGCTCTTTCATTGTATCACTGGTTCATTGAGTAGCATTTCCTATATTTATTTTTTGTTAACATGTATTGATTATACCTGCTAAAGAGGTTCCACCTATGTCTATACATGCACATAATATGCACCATTCAAATCCACCATCCCCCGTATGCTTCCCAGTCCCTGAAATCACTGTTGCACTAGAGAAACAACACTTCTCAGTCTCCACGTGAGTGAGAGCATTCGGTGCTTGTCTAGTTCATTTCACTTGCTGGAACATCCTCCAGCTCGATCCATTGCGCTGCAAACAGCAGGACTTCACTCTTCTTTACCAGTGAGTCTGTGGGTATACACACTTCATTTTCATTATCACTTTGGAGTGCTGCAATCAACTCAAGCACACAGGCCCATCTTCAGTGTACTCATCTCATTTTCTTGGGATTTGTACCCAGAGGAAGTGGGGTTGCTGGATCCGATTCAGTTTTGTTGCTATTTCCTTGTTCCTTGGTGCTCATGATATATCCTGGGGACTTGAGCATGCTAGGTAAGCACTGTCCCAGTGAGTAAGACCAGAGTCGTGTTTTTTATGTTGTTTTTTTTTTCCTGAGCCTCCATACTGTTGTACACAGGGGAGAACTAGTTTACATTCCCACCAACAGCTTGGAAGAGTCTCTCTTGCCATATGAACTTGCCAATAGTTGTTTATAAGTCATATGCACATGCACACACACATGCACACAGAAAGATGATAGATGACTGTTAGATAAATAGATATATAAACTTGAAATGGACCAAAGACCTAAATGTAAAACCCCATATTCCAAAATCACTAGAAAAATATTATAGGGACAACATTTCCAAACACTGGTTGCAGGCAATGATTTTCTGAATAGGAACCCCCAAACTCAGGAAAGGATAGCAAGAATTGACAATTAAGATTTTATCAAATTGATAAATTCTGCAGAGCGAAGAACAACAGAGTGTAGACAACCTACAGAATCAGAGATGACATTTACCAATTTTTTATCTGAAAGTTCATATCCAGAATGTATAAAGACAGCAAAGGACTGGAGACATAGCTCAGTGAGAAGCATTTGCTTAGTGTGTGCAAAGGTCCTATGTTCCATCTCTAACACCAGGAGGAGAAAGCTTTGTCTTCCTTGGTAGGAGTTTATGGTACCCAAAAACAATTAGAAAAGTGACATGAAAGATTGCTGGTCAGCGTAGCAGGTATGACAATAATAATGCAAACCACTGAACTAGTATGTGGGTTTGCCAAACTGTAACATACATGAAGTGAGTGTACACTTTTGGGAAACAATGACACTGAGAGACTTGTTTAATGTAAGGTTGCTAAAACCCCTCAACTTAATGTGAAAACTTAAAGAAATTAATTAATAGTGCAGTACATAAAACTGAACTCAATAAGCAACCTCTGCCTAAAGTCTGTATGCACATAAACCAGAAGCTGTTTCTCAATATTCTCAATTGCTAAACTAATCATTTTGCTTAAAGATGCTTTGCTTCTTTCATTCATTAAGTGATGCTCTGCCTCCCAATGTGGATATCTGATGAATGTCACTTTGGAAGCAAGGCTTCCTTTCCGGAAACCTTATCTTTAACGTCTCCACACTTCTTCTGTCGCCTGTGAACCTCACATGACCAGTTAGTGGATGATGTCAGCTCAATGCCACCCCAAGAGGCCTGCCTTAAACTTAGACTAGGGCGGAGCCTAGCATTTCCTCATCTTCAAGTCCATGTCTGTGTCCTCTGTTGCACCAGTGCCTGGTCTAGAGGGACAGCGCTGCTGTCTAGGAGAGGTCTCTCTCTCTCTCTCTCTCTCTCTCTCTCTCTCTCTCTCTCTCTCTCTCTCTCTCTCACACACACACACACACACACACACACACACACACATTCTCAGCTGCTGAAGAGGGTCCAATGCAGGCAAATCTACATTGTACACTAGTGGCTGCTTTCTTCTCAGAATCTATTGGGTGTCAGGAGCCTGCACTCTATCGCATTGCCCTGACGAGTCCTATAGCTGATGAGGTGGGACAAGTATTGATCTAGAATATGACTCACTCATAAAGTTTCCTGGAGGACATTTCCAAGAAATTGACTCTTAGGCCAAGCTTTACTTTAGCTACTCCAGTGTGTGGTTTTGTATAAAGCCACTTTCCTTGGACATTGCAGTGTGTCAGCAAGCCACAAAGGTGACAGTCCTACAGGGCACTTAGTATACACTATGTTTGCACACACACACACACACACACACACACACACACACACACAACTAGTGGTTTAGATGCCTTTGTCCAGGCCCATGATCCCAGCTACAAGGAAAGCTGAGTCAGGAGGATCCCAAGTTTAAAGTCCACTTGGGCTATGGAGTAAGTGCAAACCAGTCTAGGCAACCTTGTGAGAAGCTGTCTCAAAGTTTAAAAAGGAAAAAAAGGAGTGAGGAGGGTACAATTAGTAGATCATTTGCCTAGCAAGGAAGAACAAATTGGGGTTACTTGGTCATTTTTTTGTAATACCGTGAAATGCCTCTGTTTTTGTCTTATCCACAAACCACACAGCTAAAGGTGTGATATTTAAGAGTAGATGACTAGCTACTCCCAGACATATCTCTTCTTAAGGGCAAAGAACCTCTCTGGTTAACTAGCTGATTGACAGAAAACCTGACGACTCCTTAGTCACCTGACTGAGCTCCAGCCCTCCACTGGGAGGTTGTCCCGAGCCTCTGCCTGGGAGGAGACTTTGATCTCCTTCCCAGACGGCCGGCAGAAGTCCTAGGAAGAACCGGGCTGGGCTCTGCAGCCAGCGCAGTGAGTACCCACCNGGTCACCTGGGTCTGAGGACTGCCCGGTTTGTAACTCGCTCCTAGGGAAAACTCTCAGAGCAAGTACGTGCCAGCCCCGGTGACGTCAGCCCAGAGACAGCCAAAGCTGCCCTTAGATTGGTGGAAACTGAAGGAAACCAGAAATGAAATCTTTGAACTAGAGCAGGCAGTATCGATCTGAGCACGCCGGTACTATCTTGGAGGGAGGGGAAGGGCGCTTAAAACTTTGAATGAGTAGGAAACACAGTAGACATACCAGTAATGAAGCAAAAGAATTAACGTGGCGTAATAAAATATCAGTGGTCACTTAACAAGTAAACCTTCAGATACTTGTTCTTGAAGTCTTTTCAACCGAAGAATGTTGAAAGGTTTTACCCCGCAGAAACTCTGAACTATTGAGATGNCTGCTGCCTGATTGACACCCTGCCTAAGGTAAACGTGTATGGGCAGGTCACTTGCTACCTGACCCACGTGACGTTTATGGTTCTATTGTCCAGCTAAAACCTGAACATTTTTTAAATGAATGTGGGGAATAAATCACAAGTTTAAAGCCTGCCTGGATTGTGGGGTGAATTTAAAGTCCGCCTAGAAAAGCCTGTGAGACTGTCTCAAAAAAAAGTAAAAATAGGGGCTGGGGGTACAGCTGAGCAGAGCGCTCAACTAGCATGCTGTGAGTTTAACTTAAGAAATCAAGAAATAATAATAATGATAATGAAAATCGGAGTCTCACTATCATAGTCCTGGCTGGCTTGGAACTAGTTATGTAAACCAGGCAGGAGNTGAACACAGAGATCTGCTTGCTTCTGCCTCCTGAGTGCTGGGTTTTATTTTGCTACCAACCTGAGCTGAAAGTGAAAGAGTGGTTTGAGATAGGTTTGTGCTCAAACGGAATTGGGGATAAATGCTTCGTGAAGTTAATGATGCTTCTCTTTATCAAAGAAATGTCACCGATTTAGAACGAGGTGCAGCCTTCCTCGTGGTTGCCTGGGATTGTCAGTACACACAGGAATTCGATCACATGCTTTCTGAANCGTGCGGGAGCTGTGTGCTGTGACTGAACATCGTTTATCTAAGGCAATAAGTGACTGAAGTTGATTGAGCAGTCAAATGGGGTCATGTGCTCTGATTAGCACTACCAATTATTCTTTGAATCCAGGCTGATACCTGGGGCTGCCCATCAATATTCGTTTGTGGAGCCTTCTTTTCTGTAAAGTAATCTGCCTCATTTAAGGGTTAGGCACTGTCCTCTTACCCGTGTACTAGCTTTGCTTGTTTTAATTAAAATGGAAAAGAAAGGATTTCTTAGCTACTAAACCTGTGTTTTTAGTCCCACGGCAGCTTTCCACAGTAACTCATGTTCAGCAGGCTTTTCCAAATACTGTTACTGAAAAATATCTGACGTTTGGTTATTGGTGGTTTTGATCCTTTTCTTGTGTGCATGTATGTGATGTATGTGTGGGTGCATGTGTGCATATGAGTGCACGGGTAGGGGTCAAAGGAAGACGTGAGTGTCTCCCTTTAGTGCTCTCTACTTTATTGTTACTGTTTAATTGAGAAAATTAGAAAAATTTATAAAATATGAAATGCTCCAGGAAATTTGTCTGTCATTCTTGTGCGGGGACCAGGCTAATTTTCCCTGTATCTTTTTTTTTAATTCATTTTTATTTTCTGTGCATTGGTGTTTTGCCTGCATATGTTTGTGTGGGGCTATCAGGTCCCCTGGAACTGGAGTTACAGGCAGTTGTGAGCTGCCATGTGAGCTGGGACAGCATGTGCTCTTAACCACTGAGNCATCTCTCCAGCCCCCTCCTGTATCTTTTTTAACTTTAATATTTGTGATGCCAAAGCAAGCAGTATTTTTTTTAAAAAATATATTCTTTGTTTTTATTTATGGATGTTTTTGTGCCTGTGTGTGTACATGTGCAGGTACCTGTAGAGGCCAGAATTGGGTGTTGGGTCCTCTGGAGCTGTAGTTACAGATGGTTGAGTCATCCAACTTTGGTACTGGGAACCAAAAGCTTAGGTGTCCAGAAGAGTAGCGAGTGATTTTTGACTTCTGAACCATCTTTCCAGCCCTTCCACTTAACGTTTTGAAACAGGGTGTCTCAAAGAATCTGAAACTGAGCATTTAAACTAGACTGGCTGGCCACTGAGCCCCTGTGACCCTACTGTCTCTGCTCCCTCCCCATCCAGCCATGAAGTTAGTCACATGCTTTTTCCCAGCTTTTAAGTGGGTGCTGAGGATCTGAACTCACGTCACAAACACCTTACCCACTGAACCATCTCCCCAGCCATTTGTTACTTTTCTTCACTGGGGAACCAGAACTTGTTTGTAGCAGTGATATCTGATAGAAATTTTTGCAGTGATGGAAAATTCCAGAATCTGCAGTGTCCAGAATGGTGGCTGCTAGACAGGTATAGTGACTTAAGTACTTGAAACATAATTTGGCTGAAGACTTGAATTTTTTCCTTTTCCTGAGCTGATTAATCTTATTGAAAAGCTAGTTATCTGTATGTGGCTTGGTGTTCCCAGACTGCACAGCTGGATGCCTAACCAGCTGCCTCACACTGCCCTGCAGACTGCTATTGTGCAGCTCATCGCTGCTCAGACTTTACAAGATTCATGAAGCATTTTCTTCTATCTTGACTTTTAAAAAGTAATTAATAATATAGATTATTTGTTTCTTTATACATGCATATGGCAAGCATGTGTGTGTGCACTGTGCTAAGGACTGAACCCAGGGCCCAGTGCATATTAAGCACATGCTCTATCACTGAGCTGTACCTCAGACAAGACTCTTTGGTATGGGTTTACTACCTACTATAGGTGTACTAATGAAAAGAAAAGATTCTGAATCTGTAACAGCCATACAACCTGCATGTGCCCTTAGGCTNGGGTCTGAAACACAGCAAACACTTTTGCTTATAAAGCACTTCATTGTTCTGAAAGTCTTCTCAGGTGCTTTTGAATGTGATTGACAAAACAACCAGTTAAATAGAGTCCAAGCCCAGAAATTTGTTCATCATGCCANTCTACTTTACAAAGGAATAATCTTTGTAATGTAGAAAAAATTGGATCCAGATCTTGTAAAAAGTTAGATTTTCAACTCTGAAGAAAAAAACAAACCTTAGTTTATTTTATTATAAGTTAGTGATATAAATTATTGGTAGAACAAACGAAACACATGAGTTATAAGCATCCTGTATAAATGATAAATATTTGCATAATGACCTGACTAACTGCAAAAATGAGCCTTAGCTGCTTTTGACCAATAGACTTTGTGTCCTGATCACAACTGGTTCACAGGTTCACAGCTTCTCACCTTCATTTTACTTCTTTTCTTTCAGAAACTCTTGAAAAACACAGACTGAAAGAGAGACAGTGCACTGTCTACCACCCCTGCAGCCATGAGCAATAATGGAACAGATTACATCACGGGCTACCTCTCCTCTGCTGTAGCAATTGTCTTGTATGGCTCCAACTTTATACCACTTAAAAAATATGACACGGGTGATGGTAATTGTTTTTTTTTTTAACCTAAACTTGCTTTTAAAGTGTCTTGGCTACTTTTTTGTTTTTGTTTTGTCTTTTAAAAATAACAGCTAAAAAAATTATTTTATTGAT
This sequence comes from Neotoma lepida, assembly GCA_001675575.1. NCBI lineage: Eukaryota > Metazoa > Chordata > Mammalia > Rodentia > Cricetidae > Neotoma > Neotoma lepida. The sequence goes on from LZPO01117040.1 coordinate 83,789, forward strand.
CATAGTATCTAGTAATAGAACTCACATAAATCATTCTCTCAGTGCCCACTGTACACAGAGTGAGTCAGGACAGGGAGGCCAGATTGTGCTTCATGAAAAAGCAAAGTGGGTACCACTGGAAAAGCTTCTTGGGGGTGTCTCTGTGTTTATAAAATGGGTANATTGTGCTCAGTTCCACTCTCAGCATTCATTCAAAAACCNACTTTCAGCACAGTTGATACATGAGAGACCAGTCTGAACATAACATACTCCTGGTTAGTAGTGAACAAGTTCTTCTCTAACAAACCATGAGGCTAACAGAGAATGCTGCTCCCCGTTAAAGACAGACATGGGGCAGTACCAAAACCTGCACATTTCTCGACACAAAGCTGTGCACCAGGCTTCCTCAGTTCACCACACATTATCCGCAAGTGTACGTATGTGTTGTGCATCACGCCCCCGACATCTGAAGTCAGACCCCCATTCCAGCAGCCCTACAGGGGTCCACAGGCTTTGTTCTTTGCAATGTTCCCACCACACAAACCTCCAGTCCTTTTCAAATTAAAGGGCTATGTGTAGTGTATTGTTACTGTACTTAACTGTTTCATTAGCTCAAACTTTTTTAATACACTGCTGGTGCAGTTTTTCGGTGTCATTCACCAAACCAGATTTGGTTCTGTTTTGAGGTTTTCAGTGCATGGTTTTGCACAGTGCTGTAATTTTTAGAAATGCATATGTCACAGTGTAGCAAAACAGTACAAGGTGATGTTTAGTGAAGGAAAGCAAAAGTTGCTTCTGTCTCTCTGACCTCCCTTTGGAAGCCAGGAGAAGGGACTGGAGGTACTCAGTGAACACCTGTTGGGAGGTAACTTCCCAATTATTTTTGTTTGTTGGTTGTTTATTGGTTTTTGGAGACTGGGTTTCTCTATATAGCCCTGGCTGTTCTGGAACTCTCTTTGTAGACAAGGCTGGCCTCGAACTCAGAGATCTGCCTGCCTCTGCCTCCCAACTGCTTGGATTAAAGGTACATAACCACCACCCAGCCCAGTTATATTTAAATCTCCCTAGTTCCTTAGTCTTTACACTCCTTAGACAGCAGGATTACAAATCTTTCCTCCTTGGCTGGAGTTTGACAGGCATAGAAACTAGTAGAAAAATACCCAGAAGGGGCAGCTGGCCTAGCTTCAGGGTTTGTGATCCTGGGCAAGTGTTCTGTGTGTGTGTGTGTGTGTGTGTGTGTGTGTGTGTGTGTGTGTGTGTGTGTTTATTTCTGAAAACTGAATCCAAGGCCTCTGCACATACTAGAGTGCTCTGGTCTGAGTTTCCCCCAATCAAGGAAGCTTCACCAGCTTTTTGTTTCCAATTTCACACTTGTAGCATAAAGGTTCTCTTCCTCTCCAATACTGTTTTGTTGTCTTGGAGGTTAGTAGACATTTTTTTTCCTCTGCTCTGTTGTAAGAATGAATAGAAAAAGACAAAAGTCTTCCNAGTTGGTGCNGGAGACGGCAAACAACATGCCTGACTTGTTGCCCCAGGAGTCCAGAAAGGAGGAACCCGAGATCNAGGACAAAGATCCCTCCGGGCATACCCCACTGGACTTCCTGCTGAGTTTCCTGTACGAGGACCTGGGAGAGACCCCCACTGTGTCCCGAGGGCAAACTTTTGGCACACGTGCATGTGATGTTCTCATCCACTCAGCTGTTATTTGTTCTTGTAATCTTCTTGCTCTATCTATTCTTTATGTTTCTTGTTCCTTCTCCTGTGGTGGTTTCTTTGAAATTAGACATTGAGAAAGCTAATATGTTAAGAAATTATACAGAGATTGAGACCTTTGCTGGCATTAGGGCTGTTGAATAAGTCTTGGGAAGAAAACTTAATTGATGAGCAGCCTTTAAGAGTTAAAGCACTGAGAGTTGCAGAGATGACATTTAAACAATGGTTAACACACCAGCCTACAGCTCCATGGGAATGTCTTTCTAAAGCTGAAAAGATACAGGACTTAACAGAGCCAATACAGTGTCTTAAGACTACAAAAGATAGATTTTTGTCTTAAATTTGCAGAAGAAGCATTAAAGAAACTGCAACAAGGATGTTGCTAGGGGAAGCTAGCTGTCTGGTACCTTAACCCATTGTTTGTATTGCTGAGCTTCCTGAGAAACAGCAAGTAGATGGCCTCTGGGGTGAGAACCTCAGATGTACTAATAATTATTAA